>QZFA01000329.1:0-13119 GCA_003614995.1 Cladosporium phlei | reverse complement strand
TCCTCGCTGACCTACTATCTTCGATGACCCCCTATGTTTTGCAACAGGTACTAGCTCACGGACTTGCACTTGGAGTGGAATCGATAGTGGCTCGATCATGCCTTCGGTGTTGCTGTGGGAAAGGAACTAACTTATACATTATTTTATTCCTGGATCCCAGCCGCTTCCCATACGCACGGCAACAAACACGGACTCGCAATGAAACGGCTCCCGGCTTGGCCTTGGAAATTGCAGCATTGTCGTCCTCATCGAAAAGCGCAGAGATGGAATTAGCAATGATGGCCGTGGAATTGTGGGCCTTTTTGTAATTGATACCATCAACAAACTAAGCTATGCATCGCGTTGTAGCCAAGTTAGTGACTCGACATGTACCTTCCTGGGCCTCCAGCTCAAACGTGGTGTTGAACTTATATAGAGGGCGTAAGCCCTTGTTGTTGCGTCAAGAATCTCATCGATAACTATTCATCATGAGTATCAGAAGTCAACACTTTTTAGGTACGGCTCGTGTCCGAGTCAGACATCTCAAGCTCGATCCAATGAAGCACGTCAATCGACTTGCTCGTGATTTCAATCGAGGTGGATGCAGACACCACGACTTCGCACACGCAGTGCCCTTCGTTTACCGGATGCGTGTTTCTCCGGCTTGTGCTTAGCTTCCGCACTTTGCGGGCGTCTCATGCCACACCAATTATTCACGACGCGAGGCAAAGGTAAGTCAA
The DNA here is from genome assembly GCA_003614995.1 of Cladosporium phlei. Lineage (NCBI taxonomy): Eukaryota > Fungi > Ascomycota > Dothideomycetes > Cladosporiales > Cladosporiaceae > Cladosporium > Cladosporium phlei. Next base: position 12,400 of record QZFA01000329.1, on the reverse strand, counting down.
GCCAACGATGGTGTATCTACTGGAGAAATAAGATCATCCACGGGCCATAGTGCCGGATGGCCATTTTTTCAAGTCTATAGTGCGGCTTAGATCCTTCAATAGATTTGGTTCACAATTTACGGTGTTCTAGTTTGGAGCAGCACGGTACAAATGATCACATTGGCAAACCCTTCTTGTAGATGCCACAAAGCCCGCTTTTGTATTACGGATATAGAATGCATGCGTCTGACTATTATATAATCAGTTTTACCAGCCATTGGCGAAGAAACAGGAAGCAGTTCTTGGCTGTCAGCAGGATTATCGACTGGGAGTTGGGTCTATACGCCTTCCTCGAGTTCTACCGGCAGTCAATGGGTCTTTGGCAAATAGTACGGTCCAGCGGCTGAACGGGAAGAAACTGAGATTGGAGAAGATTTCGATGCATTCAATCTGATCTGTCTGGGTATCATCTGCTGTACTTTTTTAACATCGGGCCATTGCTTTCGTCAACTCGTTGCCTTCGGTTCACGCCAAAAGAAAAGCAAAAAAAGAGTTACAGGAAAGGTCTCGCGTGGCCGCCTGGGCCATTGCCGAAGAAGTGAAACGCCATGTCAACGCAGTCAGACTGTCCTAGGCTCCGACAGTACCTGCGTCGCACTTGCTGATGCCAGCAGACCAGCCAGTAAGTCTGTTGGCGATGTCGCTGCTGTAGCAGTGGGTAGCAACACCAAGTCCCAAGTTGCCACTGGAGTCGAGGGAGCCGGAGTTGTACATGCGCGCGGCTTGGTAGAACTTCTGGACACCATCTCCCTTGGCAGCATCTAGGAGCTGCTTGAGTCCATCGCCGGCTGCAGTGCCCGTAACACCGTCTTCGATCATCTGATGGATCTGGCTTTTGGGACACGGAGTCTGCACACTTGAGCCGTCGTTGCAGGAACCCGAGCCTTCGTGGGATTGGAAGAGACCTGGGTTGGCATGGGAGTACGACGTGGTCTGCACACGCACGCAACCGTTGGACTCTTGCAGCATTATAGCGAGGATGAAAGTCTTGTCGACGCCAGTGGAAGACGAAACGTCTTCGATGGAAGATTTGATGTCGTCGAGCTCTTCGTCGGAGTTATCGATCTGGCTGAAGGCGCTGGAGCACGAGGACATCAAGATCTTCTGGTTGTCATCCCACATGTCGTCGAAGGAGAGCCACTCAGTCTGATCAGGCCAGCCGGCATTTGTCGAACCGTCGCCAATGTACGTGCGGATGTAAGCTCCACCCTGACTCTGATCGCCGCCGCCGCCTGAAGTCGGAGCGGGATTCGTACTTCCGTAAGACGATGGCGCAGAGCTGGACTCTGTGGGTGATGCAGAGGATGTGCTTGGTACTTGAGGCGACGATTCGGCTGTGGTGGGTTCGGCGGACGGGATTGGGTATGCTGAAGGCGGAGTGTCCGAAGCAGAGGGCTGCTCGGGCTGAGAGGAAGGTGCGCCTGGCATGGTTTTGGTGATCAAGGTCGAAGCGAAGGACGGGCGACCAGGTCCGTGTCCGTGTCCATCGTCGTCGGAACCTTTGTTGGCCAGAGAGATCGCCATCGAGACGCTGGATATCGAAGTAGATGTGGAGGAGGAAGTGATTGGAGGCAGAATCACTGCAGTGCTGGAAGAAGTCGATTCTGCTGCTGCTGAACTGCTTTGCGTTTCTGCCACGCTGGATTCGGGTTCGACGGAAGACGAGGGCGATGCGCCAGACCCGCAATCACCAAAGCCAACCTGACAGCCCACGCCACAGTGCTCGGCAGCGTTGCCACACCAGCCTAGAGAACTGGAACATACGTGTCAGCGAGCAAATCCACTTCCAGAACCGCGATCGCAAGCATCACATACCCGCAACAGAGGCCTTCGGCGCAAGTCATGCCGGACCAGGAGCCGCAAGAGCCGTCGTACGAGATGGAGCGCTCAGCGATCGGGGCAGCGTGAGCAACTTTAACGTGGTGCTTGAGGCCATGAGCGAGCTGGTGGCCATGAGTAAGGCCGCGTCCAGCGTGCGGGATGGCGGACGCAAACGCCGCGAAGGTGGTCATCAAGATATGGGGAGTCCTGTTAGCTATGCGCTGAACATTGGTGATGGGGCGTTCTCTGTTTACCACGAAGAAGTTCATGTTTGCGGTCGGTGAGGAGAAAAGTTGTTGTAGCGAGCGAGAATGCATGGTGTACCAAAAGGAGTGGGTGCGCTCTGTCAAAGAGGGCGGTACGTGCAGTGGTCGGAATGGAGTGGCGTTGGTCGGTCGGTCGAGGACGGCAAGGAGTGTGTTTGATTGTGTGCGGAGATAGGACCCCTCTGGGTATATTCCCCTTTTACCTACCCATTGGCTTAGTTCCGCTATAAAGTATTGCTGCTCGCTACATAGATCCATGCCTCACAATATCGCAACATCAGCTGAAATGGAGCTTCTCAAAGCGCAAAAAGTCAACATCATCTGCCCAGAGGGCGACACTCTGCTCCGAGGAGCTCACAAGGGCAGTAAAGACCTGCTTCTTGTTTCCTCTCAGGTATTGAGCAGAGCATCCGAGAGTTTCTCCAGGTTACTACAGACACGTACTTTGCCTACAAGCCAATCATTTGCTTTCACGAACGAGGTTAAGCTTCCCGATGATGATGGAGATGCGTTGCTGACGATCTGCAACATCTTGCACGGCCGCAATCTACAGGTGCCTGATTCGATCCCTCTGGAGGCTTTGGAAGAGATCGCTCGGTCGTGCAACAGGCACCAGCTGACGGACGTCCTGTTGGCCTGGAGTCCAAAGTGGCTCGATCATGCCTTCAGTGTTGCTGTGGGAAAGGAGCTGTACACTGTTTTCGCAATCGCTGTGGACCTCGGGGTCCCTTCGATCCTCGACAATCCTGTCCAGTATCGGTCTTCCAAGCTGTCCCGCATCCAGGATCTTGCAGGTGCGAGCAAACTGCTTCCCATATCTCATGTTACTGTACTCCGCAAGACTGACTAAGAAACATAGGTGGGCATCATTACCAAAGACACAAGTTATGTTGAAAGCTGTTGCGGCTCTTCGAAATTGTTCGTTGGACATGTACTACTTATCACCAAAGTGTACTGAGGGTCACCCGGCATTTTGGAAGGCGCAACTGGAAAGGTGCGGACTATGGCCGTTCGAGCACGCAATCTACAATTGCGACCTGAGCGGCTTGTTGGATTCTTTAAAGACTCTAGATATACCTGGATGTGTGACAGACTGTGGTTGTAGAGGTTTTACGTCCCGTCTCCCACAAGACCTCTGTGATGTTGTGTACCGAACGCTTGAGAGTGTGTGCACCGCACGTCCGTTGGAAAATTCCCACACTCATGCAGAGAGGCAATGAGAGATATCCATGTATTGCCAATATGAGGACAACTAGACTAACATCGAAACACGTCAACTCGAACTCTTTCTTCATGTGCTTGAGAGCGCATACTTTCACTTGGCCCGGCTGACTTTAGAGCGATGGATGAGCGAACGTTAACATTCGATACCATCGTTAAGAAGTCCCGAAGGGCCAAGTGACCACCTTCTTCCACTCGTTGTAGTACCCAGCGCCGTTCCCAACACAGTGCTCGCATAAGCAGCCAACTTTGCTTCCCGCCGAAGCCGCCCTACGGGTGGAAACTCCAATGTTGTCCCCTTTCTTGAAATCCTTTGTAACCCTGTTCCCGAGTTGAACAATAGTGCCGGTGTAGTTACACCCAACGGTATAGCATTTGCCCGAGCCATCAACGGCTGACACGTCTGCGTGTGTCCTAAAGAGTGAACAAATCAGTCAAGTCAAAGATCGCTTCGAGCCATGCTCTACATACCCGTCAGATACTTCTGGTGCCGTTGTATGAACCTTGATGAGGACGTCGTCGTCCGAGATATCTGATAGAGGATCCATGTTGGACCAAAGTCGAGGAGAAAAGTGGGAAATGGATGGCATGAAGGGATATGTTAAAATCGAGGAACGAAATGCTTAAATACCCTTTCCATCTCGTCATTGCGTTCATCAAAGTGGATCAAGATAACTTTTTGCTCACCTTCTTCCTGGGTTGCAGTGTGCTCCGCTCCGAGCCCATCATCCTAGAAAGAATGAATCCGGGTAGTGCTTGTTCCTGGACCTCGGCCGCTCCCCAGACGCACGGGCGCAGACCCGGATTCGCAACAATACGGCTCTTGGCTCGTGCGCTGACAGTCCTGACGAATGATATCAGGTGTGTCAAAACTTCTACCAACAGGAAGCTGTGGGAAGTTGAAAGGGAGCAGGTCTTGTTGCAAAGATTGATGCATATACAATCGACAGTAGGTTGGAAGGTTCAACGATTGGAAAGGGTCCTCCTCAAATCAGACGAGAGCTGAGGCCACGGGGAGAACCATGAGACTCAACTTAATATACTGGGTAATACCGTAACCTAATGTCACTCTCAAGGCCGTCTGGAAGAATGTTTCGATCCGAGGCTCACAGCCGTCGGATGCTAGTTCATTCTTTTGCGCCCGTGCTTCGTGCTATGTCGCCACAATCCACAACAATTCTAGATGAAAGCCAAGTCAATGTGCTGCACGGAACAAGACTTTGGCGCTTCAGCTCATTTTACGCTATAGCACATCAGGCTTTGTACGTAACGTTATCTAGAGGTATTCGCACCATTCACACATACTTCGTCGACAGTCCTAGTTGGCTCCAGGGTTCCTACACTGGTAATACCATAAGCTTTCGAGGAATAGTCACGAGTCTATTTGCGCACACGAGGTACAGGAATACATCGGGTATTACTGCATAGTCATCTTAACCTTGCATGACGAAAATTGAAACAACATCGCTCGTAGCATGGCTCACGTTTATTATTTGATCGGAAAGTACTTTATTACTGTTTATTATCTATTGTGGCAACGATCGCTTGTCCACATTCCATCTGTGGATCAAAAAAATTCAAAACAAATCGAAACAAATGCCTCCACAACTTTTCAGCCATACCAACGAGAGGCTCTACGCTCCATCTTTGTACCTCACTTGTCCTCCCATTCTATGTTCGAAGTCTGTGTTCTGGTATGAACGGTCTGACCAGGGGGTATTCTCCGATTGTAAGACTGAACAACAATCCCACGAAGCCGATGCCGGTCGAAGTGGCGAACAGCATCCTCAAACCCCAGGCGTAGGCGTGCTGGAACTTCAGTTTCGAGGGGTTGTCATCCGCCATCCTTTGTAGAACTGCTATGAATCCTTCAAAGTCCGTAGCGACGCTGGCAGGTAGGCCATCACGTTCGAAGCGTATCCGAAGGAAGTTCTGGAACACTGTGTAGCCAATTATAACTCCGAGCAACAGCCCATAACTACGCATGAATGAGTACATGCTGCTTGCGTGTGCGGCGTCGCGCGATCCAGTCGATGCCTGGATAGCCACGGCGTGTCCAATGAAGAGCAAGCCTTGCCCAGCCCCAGCGCACATGAAGATGATCACAAAGGCTGCCGGGGGGGAACTAACATCGAGAATGGTCAGTAGACCCAGGCCCAATACGCTGAGCGACCAACCTAGCCAGATGGTCCATCTGTAGTGTTCCGACTTGGTGATCATTTTCCCGGTCAGCGCACTGACTGGTACTACAGTCACGGCGAAAGGAAGTAATCCAGTCCCTGCTAAGATGGGCGAGTATAGTTTACACGCCATCAAATAGACGACAAGATAATAGGTCATTGCAAACAGCTAAAGAGTCTTGTTAGGTGCACAAATCATGATGTCTCGTCGATGATGTACTCACAAGGTAGCCTTGTATGACTGTACAGATAGAAGCCGCAATCCCAGACCAATCTTCGAAGATAGCGAGCCGAAGAAACGGATTTTTGGCGAATCGTCTTTCGTATACGATAGTGAGCACCATCCCCACCAGACCGACGATGGTGGTAACTAGAACAGCTGGACTCCGCCATTGGTACTTGTTACAACCCCAGCTCAAGCCGATGAGGAACGACGTCGAGCTGGCGACCATGAATGCAGATCCTATCCAGTCGATAGAAGAGACCCTTTCACCTATCGTCACTTTTTTAGGTGCGGCCTCACCGTGAGATGCAGATCCTTTCTGATCTACAGGAGAGCGTCTGTCGTCCGTTGTCGATTCTATAGGTGCTCCGCTTCCTTGAGTGCCATCTGAAGGTAGCTGTCGCGCGCTTGCAGGAATCGCAGTCCCGTCATCTAATGGGCCCTTTTCGTCGTATCGCAGCCAGATCGGAACAATGACAAGTCCTATACCACAGAAGGGAAGGTTGATGTAGAAGACCCTTCAGAAATATCAGTATCGAAAGTTTGGCTAGGGTACAGTACAATTGTAGGGCAACTCACCATCGCCAGTCTGTCTTGATCAAGAGGCCTCCGATGATGGGTGCAAGAAATGTCCCAAAGGAGAAGACCAATTGTATATAGCCCTGGTATGTCGGTCGCTGTAAGAGTGGTACGAGGTCCGACAGGATTATCAGATTCACGCTGAGGATTCCTCCACCACCGACACCCTGGATCGATCGACCCGCAAGCATTGCAGGTACAGTTGGAGCGGTCGCGCAGACGATGCTCCTATCGTGAAGAGAAGTACCGATCCAAAGAATATGGACTGTCGGCCAAAGGTATCGGCTAATGTTGCCATGGTGGGCTGGCAGACAGCGTTTGCGAGTAGGTAGCTAGCAGCTATCCAATAGGACTCGATGGCGGTGGCATCTAGTGCTTGGGCAACTGTCTGGCCACCTAGTTAGTAACAAGATCGCGGCCGTTTTCGAAGTCCACACTCACTGGCAGGGTGGCGGTCAATGTAGTCATGTCAATCGAGATGATGAACTGTTCGACAGTGTTAGCTGGCTCTTGGACGAGGGAGGGGTGCGCTAGACGGACAACGCAGAATGTCTGGACAGCCAATGCCATTTTCACTTTTCTGTCTGGCTTCCAGGCTTTGTAGTCGACAACAGGCTCTAACGATACTTCTGTTTCGGGTTGTTCGTTAATCGTGGACATAAAGATATCGTTGTCATGAGGCAATTTGGGCGCCATATCGTAAGCAGCCTTCGCAACAGTCAAGCCGTTTGATGAAGTTGGCTTGATGAGCCTGATTAAAATCTTCATCAATCAGGATCCTGATTGATGGCTTTTCTCATCAATCAAGCCGCGTATTAGGCCTCAACAAGCCCATAGATTGATGAGGCTTGATGAGGATTGGTAGGATGTGTTTTTTAGTGTTGTTTTCCCTGTACTTTGGGAAAAGGAGTTGTTTTTGGATGATGACATAGAGATAAATAGTGTAAAAAACAACCCCAACCCTGACCCTAAGCAACAAATCCACCATAAGCTGTGACGTCATGTGCCAAGAGTCATGTGACTTACACACGTGAGAGAAATTTCTGGTGTACAAACACCTTACGGCTCATCCCGCGGCCTATACCGTCGACGAGGTCATCAAGCCTGATCAAGCCATGGATTTGATGAGATTAAGCCTCATCAATCAAGCCGTTAGCTTGATTGATGACAATCCTCATCAGTCAAGCCATCAATATGCCCTCATCAGTCAGGATCTTGACTGTTGAGAAGGCTGATCGTAAGGAACAAAGTCGGAAGGTGTAAGGCGTGGAACTAAAGACGAAGAGCGGGTGTTGAACTAATATAGCTGTGCTCTCGAATACGGTCGTACCACAGGAGGACTCAGTACTTACGTAAGTATAGATATGTTCTCGGAGATGACTACTAAACGGTTCACTAGCTGTGCGATCTACCCACATGGCGTGTCAACACAGTGGGTCAGTAGTGGGCGCTAGTCTTGGAACAAGTAAGTCAGGCCGATAGATTCCGGCCAGGATTTAGTACCACTTCGAAGTACTATGTTCGATCGATCCGTACCGGAAAGCAGTCGCTGGCTTCAGGTTTCGCGCGATTTGTTTGGCACCAGAAGTCGTGTTCCTACCCGCAATTTTCAACGGACCAGTGACATGGTGTCTACACTCACAACTTGCCAGACCAGAATTATCATAAGGTGCCGTTGACACATGTCGTGAACCCAGTTTTAGTCAATCTCTAATTACTGTGGAGCCTGATGGAGGAAAAGAGCGAGGATTTCGCTGGGATGATTCGGTGCCCGTTTTGGCATAGCAGATAATCAGACATTGTCGAACGTCTATACGATCTTCTGCAATATTTTCCGAAACTGAAACGTTCTCGTTCCTTCGTCCTGATAAACTCCTCACATGTTTGGTAACTCACCTCGGAGTGATTCATATTAGGTCTTCGATCACCTGTACGCTGTAGGACTCTCAAGACCTTGCGGTATCGTTCCTTGCTTATAACTTGTACGTTCTCCAGGTCCGCTTCTAAGCTCACGCTCTCTTCACTGTCTACGTCTGTTTCGACTAACGAATTCATCAACGTTAAGCAGATATATGCAGAAGGTCTCGCGTCTTTACTCAGCCTCGGTATCGTGGTCAGATTGGGGTCATGCACAGTATACGGACTCTCTTACATAGATGTGACCACCTCCCTGTCACCAATTTACGCCTACTGACTGAAGTATACGCCGAAGTTTCGACGGCAAATTTAGTTTAGGACAAGGCCTTCGTTCGGTGTGTAGTGACTTCCACGACGTTGATCAGGCCCCTTGCATCAGTACTTGGACCGCAGAGCTGGCATCACGGTACAACCAGATCAGTCTGATGACTCACATTGAAAACTCAAGGATGAAAGAGAGCAGTCAATTTTGATAACCCAAGAATGACTAACGTCTACCGAGAAGCAATTGGCGCGACAAAGTCGGGATTAAAGATGTGATGCATACTCTTTACCGTACTCTAGATGCGGTACCATGGAGCGTATATGTATTACCTGAGATTGTCAGTCAAAAAGCTGACTTAGACGACCTCGCGGTACGATACAACTGTCTGAAAGGCCCCTAGGGCGACTTGGTATGGAAATCCTCGCAACCACACCGTAGGCATACGGTGCGGCATCTTGCAGACGGACTTTCGACCAGCGAAAAAGCAAACGCACAACCTACGGGCAAGATCCACTCCTAGAGACAATCATCAGATTTTACAATAGCGTACTGTAATGCCTCATCAAACCTTTCGAAGATGCGAAAGATCGACTTGTCTAGCGTGTGCGATTGGCTGGACAAGATACGACATCTGTCTCTTTGAGCAGCTTGATCTGGAGATCTGGCAGATACACGGAACATCTCGTAGCGGCGGCCCCTCGAGGGTGTAAAATCCAACTCGCCTAAGCTTGTGCAAGGCACAACGCTCACTACGATTCGTGTCCCACAGACGCATGATCGCATTGTACCGTTCGACATCATTTTCACCCGTTCCAGCATCACTCGCTGAAAAAGATGAGAACACCAAGAGAGAAGTCAAGGGGGATGAGCATAGCAAAGCTCAAACCTTGTTTCGTACGCAACAGGTTGAATATTGTCACGAACGAAAACACAAAAGCTCTCTCTTAGTGCAGCGAGTTTACAAGCCACCGCGACAGAGAGTGCGGTGGGTATGCGAAAAGTGCCAAACAACCTTCACCCTTAACCACACATGTCCTACATGTAAGCACCAGAAGTGCAGAAGCTGCATCAGATACCCGTAAGTCACTGTATAACTCTGTGTTTATGCTCGTCTTCATTGGTAGAGTATTACGGCTGATATGTACTTGAGGCCTAAAAAAACAACTGCAACAGCCAGCCTAAAGGCTTGCTCACCGGTTCAGAAACATAAATGAATACGACTTGAGTTTGAATGAGTATAGGCTATGCTCTGTCCCCGAGTCAACGTAGATGGAGTCAAATGTCAGAAGTAGAGGCAGTGTTAGGATTACATACCTTCAATACAACTATGGATACTGTACGACTCCGACATATCACGTGCTCTGACTAAGAATAGCGCCTCCTTAGGTTCTGCTCCATCTTTGACGCGACGTCAGCTACACTCGCGTCATCAACATCACCCCCCGAGTTGCTCACGTACGCTATGTGCTAATTATATATCGAGCTCTGTTCGCGCACATACCTATTCCCCTCCCTTGCTTTTCAAATTCGTAGCAATCTAACATGGATGAACAACATAAGCGACAGCAAGCTCTCGATCCACTGGACAGGAGTGCCGATGAAGCTGTATCACTTCGAGAGAATGGCCAGTACGATAAGACTGAGAGATGCCGGAAGCAGATCGTAGAAGACAACATCCGGCTTCGGGGTGCCGAGGATCGCGCAACGCTCAAGGCCAAAGGTGAACTTGCCTGGAAACTATGGTACCTGGGTCGACATGACGAAGCGGTGGGGAAGCTGAAGCATCTCTTAGTAGCTTACAGAAGAGACTTTGGATGGGATGATGTTGACACACTCGACCTCGCTGAAAAGCTGTTCAAGGCATACGTGTTCCGGAACAAAGAGGAAAAATCGATAGCTCTAGCTGTTCAGTTTCTGCCCCACGCCGACCATGTGTACGGGGAAGACAGTGCCCGGTTTCATACGACGAAAGAAACACTTGCTTCCATATTCCACAGGAGATGCGACTTTGCTAAGGCTGCAGGCATGCGAAAGCACATATTGGAATCCGTACTCCGGAAAGACGAGGACCCGGTGAGAATGGCTCATGCGTTCTGGGTCTACGGACAGACTCTCCTAGAACAAGGAGAGTTTGGCGAATCCGAGCACCATTTAAGCCAAGCCGTGGCACTTAGCATGGATGTAGACGTGCCGAAACATCATGAAACTCTCGTCTACCAGTCAACGCTGGCGGAACTCAACAGGAGACGGACAGACCTTGGAAACTCTGATGTGGCAGCCAGAACCGGGGCCGAAGTACTCAGGAAATCCAAGAAGTACTGCAGTGAAAGGAGAGTAGGGTCGGGGATGCAGAGACAAGGTGAAGTTCCGACAGATGAGGAACCTGACTCTCACACAGCAAGATGCTGCTACTAGATAGCCCACCCCCGTTTCAACAGGAAAGGTCAAAGATGTCACTCTGTGTAAAGTGTCAGCGTCTATAAGTGATTTGCTCGTTGGTTTATATATCGCCTTGTTTAACGTCACCGTAGGACCGTAGGTTTAAGTTATAGTCTATCAACGTTCTCACCTAAAACAGCCTCTTGTGCCTTATAAGACTCAGCGAAGACTTTGCTGTCCTCTCCATAGAGGTGGCTCGCTCTTAGTAACGTCCATCACCGCGTGGGGAGACGCACGGTGTCGCGAGATGCTTCTGTGTTCACACCTTCTTCTTTCCTCCAGCAGCTTGAAACTTGACGTCGCACCCGTTCTTACATCTTCTCCAGCCGTTCTCCTTACACACAAAAGGTGTGCATGAGCTGTAGGGGCTATATAAGCCCCCCTGTCGATCTATTCGTCGCTGCTATTTACCAACGCTCCATCTCTTCAGCCAGGACAGAGAATGGGTCGACTCGTCGATGAAGTCGGAATTAGGTTCTGGAGGTTTGCTGCGGCAGGAGGAACACCCTACATCGATATTCGGGCGTCGATCGTTGTGGTTGATCGCTGACAGGCTTTCTAGAAGATCAGGTTTCGGGGCAGCAGATAGAGCCTGTCCACCAAGAGTCCCCGATATCGCGCGCCCCCTCGTTTCTGATTGGATCAAGACAACCAACGCGGCGGGACCCGCTTGCCGCTGAGCCGTGTACTTCCACTCAAATCCCACTACTTTTGACCCTGAGCATAAACAACCCGCCTTGTGTTTCCCCCAAGCTGCAGGCTCGAAGCTCGCGAGCCTTTAAGCGCGGGGAAGCTTTCGCGACGGAAAAGGAAACGCGTGACATGTGCGGCGACATGCATAGCATTTTTCAAAACCGCCTTCTCTAATCGTACCCTACTCAGGAAGTTCACTGGTAGCACGGATGCGGTAGAAGGCGTAGATAAGTATCTTCTGTTGTGGTCTGACAGACCTTCTTTTTCAAAAATTGGAGCTAAGGGTCTCGCTCATCATCCATACAAATCGATACATTGAATAACCTCGAATGCGGTACAGTCAGATGCGACCACAATTTCCACTTCCAGCCTTATATTTAACTTCAGGAACTTATATGTCGAGTGTGCCTATGTATATATCGTCTTTGTAGAACATGTATATCTTCTAAAAGGATCATTTCACGCAAACATATATCAGTGTTTGTAAAATTTATATATCGTCTCTGCAGCCCGCTTGCCAAGCCACTTCCGCACTATTCCGACGTCGTCATCAAAGAACTACTGAAAGCGACCAGACACGGCCCCGCACGGCCAACAAATCCGGCGCTTTGCTTCGCAGACTTCAATTTGCCTAACTTTACGGAACGCATATAGCTCAACGATTACACATCGATTTCATGTTTGCTCTTTGTCGTTATTTCTAGAGCACCCATCGACTGCAGCAGCTGTACTGCCTCCGTGTGCCCTCCTGCTGCGG
>QZFA01000328.1:0-13213 GCA_003614995.1 Cladosporium phlei | reverse complement strand
TCTAATTCCTAGATGAGTTAAGTTATCCCTTAGGTATTCCTCCTAGCTTAGTCCTAGACTATATACGTACCTACTCGCGTAGAGCCGGCTAGAGATCCCGCGCTTCTAGCGCCCTAGGGATCTCTAGGTGTTATTATATATAGATAGAGAACTATAGATAGAGAACTATAGATAGAGAACTATAGGTAGAAGAAAGGTTTAGTATTTAAGACTTACCTACTAATTATATTATATTATAAGTATATATAGGTATAAAGGTATACCTTACCTATATTAGTTACTCTATTAGAATCGAACTTATTCTAAAGTACTCTTTTAAGATTAGTATTAGCCTATTTAAAGTCGACTTTATATATCTACTTACTAAGGCCTATCTCTAGATATAAACGCTTTAAAGTATACTACCCTAATATAAAGCTATTATATTCGAGAAGCTAAAGTATTATATTATTCTTAAGATATAGTACTAAGAAGATATAGATAATATATATATAGAGCTCGATACTATCTTCTATTCTATATTAGTACTCTAGATCTATCTCTTTTATATAGCGCTTCTATATCTACTTAGATATTTAGATCTATACTAGCTTTTTAATCTTATAGTATATTTTATTATAGGTTAAGCCTTAGTTATACTAGTTCTAAATCTCTATAATCTATTCGTTAAGATCGATTATACGTAGACGAGGTATACTAATATAGATATAGATAGTTAGGGTTATTAGTTAGTATATAGGTAATAATTATTAAATAGCTAAGTATAATTCTTTATACTAGTATAAGAGCCCCTTACTTATATAGTATACTTAAGAGCGTATTACCCTAGTACTAAATATAGGGTTTATTTATTATTATAGCATAGTAGTAAAAATATATAGAGATTAGACGATTAGCAATTAAGTAATTAAAATTTCGGAGTTTTAGCATAGTAGCCTATATAGCCGACCGTCGTTTCATAGAATTTTAGACAGCTCGAACAGCTACCAGAATCCTTCCGAATCATCGAATCCTCGAGCCACCAGGAGCGGAGAGAAAGGCTTTCAAGATTAGTGCATGTTGTTAGTGCAAAAGGCATCAATTTGCAATTGACGACGACTCGGAGACCTAGTGGGTCGAGTTAGGGCTTCGGTGTTTGACAGCCGAGTATCGGCCATGCCCAGCCTCGTCGACGTCGTTAGACTTTGGCACCATTGTTTCTTGAGGCATGATCCTCAGGGAGAACTTCTGATTATCCTCTTGAACGGTGGCTACAGGTGTGCAAACATCGCATGATTTCAATCTCGAAAGACCACCTCGGTCCATTGCATACCGAGAACTGACAACAAGTTCACCCAATATCTGAAGAGACTGCTAACACCCGTTATCTCGAAGGCGATACTTTGACCGATACAACTAGTCGGAACCAAGCCTCCATGGCCCTAAGCTCGCTCTTCACTCCGCAGTTCGCTCCTCGTAGCGCAAGCGAACATCCATGGGCTCCGCAACAATGGCAAGTCTTAGCATCATTCGGCAATCGATGCAGCCAGATACGACGGAAATGTATAAGTGAACAGTCCGGCCCATCTTCTCTCCTCCCATTCCCTTCTCTGCATCTGCTCTACTACCTGCGTCCAAAACATGCGTTCATTCACTTTTGCCGCGCTTGCTGGGCTCGCTTCATGCCTTCCCTCGTACACGAATGAATCTGAAAGCCTTGAAGTCTCGATTGTGCCCAACTATGTCCGCCCTTACGTGGTTCGCGCATACTCTCTTCCGGGAGTCGTCGTTGGACAGCAAATTTACCGTTTCCCAGTGACTGGTCCCTCTTCCGACAATGCCTTCACTTTGATTAGCACAGCTACACCGGCCAGCAACGAGCTTGGCGTCCTGCCACACGTCAGTTTCCAGCAGACGCAACATACTCCTTCGGCGATCCAAGCAACGCTAATACCTACAACAGACTCACTTGGAGCACTACGAGAACTTCTACTGCCTCCGAGGTAGATACAACCTCTGGGCGTCCAAAGACGGCAGCGACTCCGGCCGACAATTCACACCCGGCGACTACGGCGCGGTCCCTCACAACACAACCCACACCTTCCAGATCACCGACCCTTTCACCGAGCTAGTCGGTGTCATCTCGCCAGGCGGCTTCGAAGACCTGTTCTACTTCCTCGGCTCAGCAAACATCTCGTCCAAGACCCAGGCCCCGTACGTGCCGAACAGCAACGCCACAACACCCGGCGGAGATCCCAGCGTTATCACTGCGCTAGAGAGCTACGACGTCCACGCCCAACTGATGTACTCCCCACCAATGACTTTCGACGTCAACGGTACTACCGACTCGTCCGCAGCGTGGCACAACGGCGACAACGAGCTGGCGGCAGACGACTCGACTCCGTTCTTCGTAGCCAAAGACTACGGTCCTAAGTTCATCTCCGGAGACGCCAAGAGCGGCTACATCATTACGCAGCCTTTCATCACGTCCGTCCAGTCTGCCGGAAACTTCACAGAAGGCACCATCACGCTCTCCAAGCCCACGTCGACGTCCTCGCCTGTTTCTTGGAACCTCCCCGGCCACACTGCTCTGGAGGTTGTTGATGGCGTCGTCTACGTGAAGGTTGAGGGTTTCGCTGAGACCATTTTGCTCGCGGTCGGGGATGTGGTGTTTGTCCCGGCTGGAACGTCGTTCAGCTTTTGGGGCGGAGCGGCTTTCTCGAAGGCGCTGTATGTTGGCCATGGCAACGATACGCTGGATTCGAGGATTATTAAGGAGGCCAAGAGCTGGAACTCGCCGATCTGGCCGGCGTGAGTGGAATGGGGGAAATGGTAGAATACTGTAGATACTTTTTATTCTGAAGAATAACTTTTGGCTGTGGATGTCCTTTCAACCACCGTATCCTCGACTGCAGAGATCAACAAACTGTAGTGTCCAGCAATCACGCACCATATCTTCGAAGCCGCCGATTCGGGACATCATTGGGTTATGACCTACGAGTCCTTGATTCCCAAAGATTTCTCACCCTCCTGCCACCGTGAGTCAAATTGCAACCGGTGCTACCGGTCGGAATGGCGTGAAAAGCTCTCGCCCATTCTTTTGGCACTGACACACCGTCGTGGTGCCAGCAAAGTGACACTACGGCGAACCCAAATGACACGCGCGGTGGTCGCCATGCCACTTTTTCTCTTCCTTGTCGACGGGGTGGAACACCTTGCGCGACTCCGCGTAAAAGTCCCGCCTCTCATACGCAAGTACTCCACTCGCCAAACCCTCCCCCTGCAACTCCTTGGAAGAGATCTGTGCCGCACCGAGCCTGATCCTACAAAGCGCCCGCCCTACAACAGCTAGAAAGTAACGAGGTCTGCGGCGGTTGTCGTCGCGCTCGCGTGAGCCATACGCGATAACTTTGAGACTAGACAGCTGAGGGTCGGTTGCAGCGCAGCGGTGAATCTTAAAGATATCGGATGAGAGCCCAGCGAGAGCCATATCTTTGGCTTCGAGGTATCCGGGTGGTGCGTGGCCGACGTAGTCGGTGGGGAGGTTGATGAGGCTGAGGACTTTCAGGTCGCGCAGCTTTGCGACGGTCTTGGCGTAGAGGTCGAAGGCTGGGGCGTCGGCGGATAGTGTGTAGTATTCGAGGCCAATCTCTGGGAATATGATGCAGAGTTGCTGAAGGCGGGTGCAGGCCTCGATCATGGCGTTGAAGTCGGCTTGGCTGTAGACGAGTGGGCCTGAGGGTGTATTCCAATGTCCTAGGGAAGATTGGACGTCGAGGGAAAGGTGGCGAAGGGTGTTGCCGTGGCTGGCCATGGCGTTCCATTTGGGCAGTCTCGGTGCGTTTCTGAGACACAGATGAAGATCACTGATGCCGTACCCAATCTCTTGCATTACCTGCTCAAAGGCTTCGAGGGAACGGTCAGGACGCTCACCAACGTTGTGGATCATCGTAAATGACTTGAGAGCAGGGATCTTGTCACCACTGGTGAGCTCCAGAAGGAACGTGTCCGCGCCTTCGCAGTGATGTAGCTCAAGATGCTTTAGCTTCGTCAGATCCAGATAAGTGTACCACGTGTACTTGCTGCAGGCTAAGTTGACATCTTTGAGTATCAGGGTCGTGAGACTATCGAGACGGTCTTGCTGGCCAGGGAGCATGCGTGGCACATGGGAAAAGAGGCTTTCCACCAGTTGGTCTTGGACCGCTACACCGTTGTCGGCGTGTTCGCAGTTGTCCCCATCGGCCCAGTGACGGGCATCGACCTCAAGAGTGGTCAACGCTTGAGATTGGCCTTTCTGCATCGCCATGCTGCATAGGGTGGCGGTGTCTGGGCCGTCGGGAACGACATGGATACTCTTGAACTCATCGGGGCATGAGCGTTTCAACAGGTCGCTGGTTGCGGTGTGGGTGTCTTCGTCGGTTTGAACGTAATGGTAATCAATTACGGCAGACGGGAGAAGCTCGAGGTGTTGGAGATTTTTCTGGGTCTCCCAGAGCTTCTTGATAAGGTGAGCAGGCAGTGGTCTATGCGAGGTGTTCCTGGTAGTGGTTAGCAAGGTGATGAAGAAGTCACCCGCGGCTTTACTCACTCAAACCGGGCCAGATTGTGCAGTGGCAAGCGATCCAGCAGCAAACCAAGGAACTGATGTGCTCCACCTGGGTCAGTATCATAATGGACGTCCAAGGATACTTTGAGCTCGCGGATGCACTCTCGGCCGACGTTGTGGTCGCTCAAGATCTGTGCGCTATGTCCCGCCATCTCCGACGCCAGCACCAGGTCGTACTTCTTGTACAGTAGCCCGGTCGTGAAGGAGTAGGCATGTCTGTTGACAAGCGAGAAGTGGTAGAGATCGACACGATCATCGAGCTACCGAAATATTAGATATAAATTATGATTGCAACGCGTGTGGACAACTTACATGAGCGTAGATGTTTCTGGCGATTTCTTCGGGCAGAGCTTCGAGTGGCGCGGCGATACGAGCCTTCGGTGCTAGAGCTGTGTCGACACCCTCAGAACCCCCATGCATGTTGAGGCTGGCGTCACAGAGCTTGCGAGCGGCCAGAATGTTGTGGAGTTGTTCTTGTTGCTGAGTCGTTATCGTTGAGTGAGTTCTACGGAGCTGGTAGACGAGGTAAGAGAAATTGCCGAAGGGAATTCACAATGGAAGAGCGGGTAGTGAAATTGTGTCGTTGATGTAGGTACAGAAGAAAGTACTAGTACAAAGCACCGTGTTAGCAGCATAAGACAAAAGGAAATGGCTGAAGGAAATGGCGTCGCAACGAGCCGACCCTGTGCCATGTGCTAGACAGCGGCAGAGTTAGGCATGTAGAGCATCGTCAATTTGAACTGTGCTGCGGTAGAAATTTCACGTGGTGTGCTCCTTCACTGCACTTGGAATGAATGACATCGGTACTTCTCCGCATTGTTCATGATGGGGATGTAAGTCATTCCTGGCGAATTGGTGAAGTCGAAGCGAAGCGTGAGGTCCACGGCGCGCGGGAAAAGCTACCAAAGTATGGTTGAGATCCTCAGACCGCAGGAAACGAAACTGGTGCAAAGTTGTTGAAGCAAAGATTCTGTGAGGTGTGATGCGCAGAAGGTGGCTTCTCACCTACGTCAACGTCAATGCCAATCCGTTCACGTGTTCCTATGGGCTAACGTCCACACTCCCTGTCCATTGTCGTAAAGCTCAAATGCAAAGCTTGGAGACGAGGTAATAGAGCGTCGTGAACTGGCACGGCTGTTTCCGACGACGGCATGTGTAAGAGGCCGTTGCATCGCTATATCTGTGCACTGATGTGATTCTCACATGCTATCGAGAGGCCGAAGCAGGGTGGTATCCCAAGGTAAACCCATTATTGTGTTCGAGGGTAGTATCTGCAGAAGTGTGAGCGTGAAAGTGGAGGCAGAACCTGGCTGACTATTAGGGAGATGTTGGAATTCTTTTCATGGCAGAGGGATCTCGCATCCCCGCCTCCCTCAAGGCTCTAAATTCGTATTCTCTTACAAGCTGTGCCCATGATACAATTTTTACACACGAGACCACTACTCCTCGCCCTTGGCGGTATAGTTGTCAGCCTCATACCTCTTTCCTCTGAAGCCCCAGACGCCGAAGTTGCCGCAGCTGACATCACCAGGATCCAGATCGTTCAGGTCCCACCTCAAACTCCTGAACCTGTTCTCGCCAGGCTCGATCAACAGGTCCATCTCGCCTCGCGCTTCTTTCTTCACCCAGTCGATATCCCGCTTCATGTCGAAGTCAGTGTAACCGGTGCAGATGATGGGCACCTTCATGTCCAGGAGCTTGGGAAGAGTCTCCTTCCACTCGTGAGAGCTTGCTGGGTGACCAAGACCGGGGTGGAAGCACACGACTGCGTCGAAGTAGGGGTCGAAAGGTCCAAAGTGCTGGGCATCGTACAGTGTGTGGAAGTATTCGACGTAGGTGCTGATCTTCATTTGACCTCCGAGACGGTCTTCGACAATGGCGCCGAATGGGTTGGAGGGTGTGCGAGGTGGAAGAGGGAATTCTGCGTCACGGCCAGTCATACTTTCCGGACCGATAAAGATCAGGTGAAACGAGACGCGAGGGAACAAGTGTGATAGTTGCAACCAGACCTCACGAGGAAGAGAAGATTCGGCACGAGCGCCGAGGATGAAAAGGCGGACTGGAGGTGGGTTGGGGCGAAGACCCTTGATCGTGATGTCCGCACCTGTGCGTGGCGGATGTAGGGTGTATCGGAGGGCTGCAGTGGCGTTAGCATTCGTTCGTACAGTATTGCAGTGGCATGTTCTTACCACTCAGTGATCGCAAGCCTTCTGAAGTTAACCTTCCAGACTTGGAGATGTTGTATGGGCTCAGCTCGTGCAAAACGCTACCAATTGTGATAGGGTAAGTCAACAATCTTGTGACTTGTCTCATGGCACGCTCATCGTCGATGGCGTTGAATTCACGAGAGTACAACATGGTGTCCCAATTTGTCAGGTTCACCTGCGCTTCATCCATAGTCGCTGCAGGGTATTCGAATTCAGGGAAGAAGCGTCCCGATACCAGGTCGTGGTCGTCCTCATTGATCTCTCTCAGCTGGTCGCAGATCTCCAAATGCGCCTCGTAGTCGTCGGCGAAATGATCCTCGGAACAAGATACGGGAATGCCGCAATCGGGACATTCGTAGCGGACGTGTGCTGGAGGAAGTGATCCTGTCTTACGGGCCTCAAGATCATTGGGCGACGCAGGTGTGCGTGTCGCTTGGTGTTCCGGGTGTGGGCAGTATGCGTTCTGCTTCATAACAGCAGCTCGTTGGCGAATGGCCGGTGAAGGCGAGTTGGAGAAGGAATGGAACAGGTTGTTCGGCTGCAGCATTGCCCGGATCTCATCTTCCCTTTCCTTGTCGGTCGTTCTGCCTCTGGGAGTGATATTCGGAGGGATCGCATTTGCGGGCTGGTGCAGCGAATCCACGCCAGGTGCAGCTCGTTGGCGGGCCGAGTTGTGAATCTGTCGTGGTTTGGAGGATTGCTTCGAGGCGGTGGATGATGTGAATGTCCGGCGGAGGGCGGCATTGTGGGCGGCAGGGCGCGTAGTAGGCACTATGGCTATGCGGAGACAGCGAGTGCAGATGTTCTTGGAAGCCATGGTATTTTTTGTACTTGCACCAGGCACGACTACGAGCATGCGATTGGACTTGTCTATGCGCAATAGACGTCTTGATGTGCCCAAAGGAGATGGTCCGGCCGCCGCCAGTTCGGCCGAAACAGGCAAGAGACAGCGTCGATCGATTGTCGGCAAGCTCCCCGCCTCGAATGCTCGAACGCCATCTCAGGCCCAAGATTTAGAGGACTGAGCACTCGCCGACCGCGTCGGCCTCAAGATCGCGTACTACACACCCCAACTATACCAACCAACGACCTCACTTACCTTTGCTTGATTCGGAAACGAGCAAGGGCTCAGGTGCTTGGAGAGGCTATAACACGCCTTAAGCGCATTTCCGGCGCATTCGGAACGGCGCGATTGAACACTGCAAAGCAGTCGAAATAATCTTGTCGATACGATTCCGGTCAACTGCTCTGGATAGCAACTCGTGTCGCACGCACTATCCATCGAGTGAAGTGTGAATTCCGCGCTGTACAAAAGTCTGGACCTCCGATCGACCTTACGTCAAACACACACACCTGTCGCAACGACAGCCACCGCAAATCACGAACGCAAACATCGAGTCCCACGACAACTGCTAGATCTCCCTCACACAGCACAAGCTCGCGCGAGCATCTGCCATCATGGCCAACACTCAGTCCACCCAGGCCTTTTACTCGCTTACCCTCGAGGCTGGCTCTGCGCCGACGGCAGCTTGCTTGTGCAATGTCATTCCCGGACTCAAGGCCACCGACCAGCAAATCTTCGAGGCGCGAGGCGAGCGGGTATACCTGCGGCGCCTGGTTAGCAATGATGCAGGAGAAGTGAAGGCGGAAACGGTTCTGGAACACGATGTATTCAGCATTGTGAGAGGCGTAGGAGCATTCAAGATTCCCGGAACAAAAGAAGGTATGTTTACACCCTGCTGTCTCGCCTGAACAAAGATGCATAATGATAGAGCGTCCACGCGCAGCGCACTTGGAGAGATTGCTTGCGCCACCATGAGTGAGAATGCTGCCAGACATCCGCCGCAATTGGATGTCCAGCCCTGCGAGTCTACGGCCGAGCGTGCGCGCGCAGCCCACACATGATTATACAACTGAACTTTGACTGACCAATCGTGTTAGACTTGCTTGCCATATCCTCCGACTCAGGAAGGATGGTCATGCTGCGATACAACGCCGAGCGCAACCGTCTCGACAAGGTCCACCTGGAAACTTTTGGAAAGTCTGGTATCCGCCGTACAGTACCCGGACAATACCTCTCCGTTGATCCCAGAGGCCGCTGCCTTATGATGTCTTCGATTGAAAAAAACAAGGTCGTCTACATCTTCCAGCGTACTATCGACGGCGAAATCAACATTTCTAGCCCACACGAAGCCAACCAAGCCGGTTTGCTATGCTACGACACATGCGCGTTGGACACTGGTTGGGAACACCCTGTGTTTGCCGCCCTTGAGGTCGACTACACTCAAGTCGAAAGCGATCCTGAGACAGCAAGCGCTCCGGATAAGCACCTGAACTACTACACCGTCGACCTTGGTCTCAACCACGTTGCCAAATCTTGGAGCGGTTCATGCGACCCGACCGCGAACAAGATCTTCACTGTTCCTGGTGGCCAGGAAGGTCCCTCAGGTGTCATCATCTGTGCCGAGGGCCGCGTGTACTACATGCACAAGGGACAAAGAGCACCTCTCAGCATCCCTATACCTCAACGCCAAGGAGCTCTGGAACAAGCGCGCAACCGATACATCGTTGGAGGTTGCATGTTCTCGAACAAAAGCAAGCGATCGTTTTTCCTTTTGCTTCAGACAGATGACGGAGACGTCTTCAAGCTCACGATGGACATGGAAGTTGACGAGCGCGAACGCATGACCAACAATGTCAAGTCGTTGAACTTGAGGTACTTCGACACTCTTCCCATCGCTCGTCAAATGATGCTCATCAAGAAGGGTTACCTCTACGTTGTTGCCGAGAGCGGTCCCAGCATGGTGTACCACGTTGACGGACTGGCTGACGATGACGAGTTTGAGCCTTGGAACAGCTTCTCATCATCTGCACAGGCGGATCACCAGGAAACCCTCGAGCCTCTTTCGTTCAAGCCCCGCGAAGAACTTCACAACCTCTCAGTTTCTAGTGAGGTCAGCAGTCTGCATCCTCTCACACGCACCGACGTCGACAACCTGACTGGAGAAGACATGCCGCAAATATACGCAATCCAGGGCAAGGGCGACAAATCAGTGTTCAAAACAATCCGTCACGGCATGTCTGTCGAAGACCTCATCGCATCTCCAATGGGTAATGTCCCTTATGACAAGATCTGGTCAATGAAGAGAGCCGTGGAGGATCAGTGGCATTACTACGTTATGCTGAGCAGTTCATATACCGATCGCACCACAGTTCTGGGCATCGGCGACGACGTTGAAACGTTGGACGACACTGCCTTCATCACGACCCGCGCAACAATCACTGCTGCCCAGATGGGCGATAGCTCGCATGTCCAAGTACATGCTCGCGGTGTGCGGACGATCCATGCAAGCGGCAAAGTCGACACATGGGACTCTCCTGCTCACCGCACTGTCGTTGCAGGCGCTGCCAACCAGCGCCAATTGCTGCTGGGCCTCAGCTCAGGCGAGCTGGCCTTCTTTTTCATGGACCAAAACGGTGCTCTGAATGCGCTCGAGGAATACCCCGAAATGAGTGATCGTGTCACTGCTATTGGCATTGGCGCAACACCCAAGGGCCAACGGCAAGCCAAGTACGGCGTCGTAGGCTGCGAAGACCGCACTATTCGTGTGCTGTCCACTGATATTGAGACACCCCTCGAGCCTCGAAGTGTACAGGCCCTGTCAGACGTCCCTACGAGTATCGAGGTCGTCGAGATGATCGACCCGAGCTCTGGCAGCGCCGTCAACTTTGTTCACATTGGACTGAAGTCAGGGCTCTACCTTCGTGCCATCATTGACGAAGCCACAGGAGAGCTGTCCGATGTGCGCTCCAAATTCTTGGGTCACAAGCCGGTTCGCATTTTCCCAATCGAGATCGAGGGACAGCAGTGCGTGCTGTGCTGCTCATCAAGACCTTGGCTTGGCTTCCATCACCCCATCACCAAGCAGTACACCATGACGCCGATAGTGACGGGGTCACTGACTGCTGCCTCTCCCTTCATCAGTGAGCACATCTCGGGATTGTGCGGTATCGTTGAGAGTGAACTTCGGCAAGTTTAATTTATATTCTACAGCACTGTCGTCGAACCCAGCTAACAAATCTTTCATAGTATCTTCACAGCACCGAAGCTTGGTGGGCGCTTCGTTCACGAGAACGTGAAGCTAGAATACACACCTCGCAACTTCACTCGCAATCCTTGGCACCCCATGTACTATGTGATTGAAGGCGACGCCAACACACTCAGCAAAGCAACCATGAAACAGGTGCTGGATGGCAAGACCGACGAGGAAAAGTCTGTTCCGCAAATAGGACTTGCGACAGCACCCTCCCACTGGGCATCTTGCATACAGGCCATCGACCCGATCGGCTCAAGCGTCACAAACACGATCTACCTCGAAGACAACGAGACTGCTCTATGCTGCGCCTGTGTTCCGTTCGAGTCGCGCGAGTGGGAGGTTTACCTCGTCGTTGGCACCGGGCAAGACATGAACGTCGGTGGCAAAGCCTCCGCCTACCAGAGTCGTGGCGGTGGCTTCATCCATGTCTACAAGCTTCATGACCAGGGCACACGTCTCGAGTTCCTACACAAGACTCGCTTCGAACAACCGATTCACGCCATTCTACCTTTCAAGGGTCGTCTGGCCATGGGTGTCGGCGCCGAACTGTTCATCTACGACATCGGTACCAAGGCCATGATGCGCAAATCTCGCGGCGCCCGCGTCCCCAACAAGATCGTTACCATCAACGCCGCCGGCGACCGCCTCGTATGCGGCGATGTCGCAGAATCCCTCACCTACGTCGTCTTTAAGCCCAAAGCCAACCGCATGATCCCCTTCGTCGACGACACGATCCAGCGCTGGACCACGGCCTCCGCCATGGTCGACTACGAAACCGCCGTCGGCGGTGACAAGTTCGGCAACATTTGGGTCCTACGCTGCCCGCCGCAAGCATCGGAAGAAGCCGACGAGGAAGGCATGAACGGCTTCATTGTCAACGAGCGCCCTTACCTCGGTGGCGCGCCCTACCGCCTCGAGTGCCGCGCTCACTTCTTCGTCAACGACGTGCCGACTTCCATCAAGCGCACGCCGCTCGTCGCAGGTGGTCAAGACGTCATCTTCTGGTCCGGCATCAGCGGCACCCTCGGCATTCTGGTTCCGTTTGTCTCCCGCGAAGATGTTGTTTTCTTCCAGAGCTTGGAGCAGGCGTTGCGGACTGAAGACCCGCCTCTCACTGGTCGCGATCATCTCATGTACCGTGGCTACTACCAGCCTGTCAAGGGTGTCGTTGACGGTGATCTGTGCGAGCGCTTCATGGCGCTTGGGCATGATGGCAAGGCGCGCATTGCGGCTGAGTTGGAGCGCGAGCCGAAGGAAGTTGAGAAGAAGGTTGTCGAGATGAGGACTAGAGTCGCTTTCTAGGCTCGCTCTATTCTTTACAAACATGCATGCTGCACAGTACTTGGAGTAGCTCGGGTCCTGGCGGTGCAGTTGATGGAGGCAGACAGGTGTGATATGTAAGTATGCACGCTTCATTATTGCAAGTCATCAAAAATCCCAACGAGAGTCTGTCAATTTTGTTAGGTAGCAATACTATCCACTCTCGCTACCATGATCCAACGTTTTTTCCACTGAGATACACACCTGGGATTAAGTACTCCGCAATGACTGACATCTTAATGTGAAGTGCGACCACACACTCCTGAGACAAAAGCTCCCGCCTTATACTATCCACTCTCGATACCATGATCCAACGTTTTTACCACTGAGATACACACATGGGATTAAGTACTCCCCAATGACTGACATCTAAATGTGAAGTGCGACCAACCACTCCTGAGACAAAAGATCACGCCTTGCCATTGAGATACAACAATGGAAAAGCGAACATCTCCAGCATTCGACCTTTTCACGTGAGGTGCTGCCATCCACGCGCGTGCCCCCAATTCGACGCCTTGCCACTGAGGTGCCCTCTCAGGTTCCCAGCACTCTCGCCGGATAACACATTTCACATGAGGTAATACCGTGTTGCTCCGCCTATCATTTTTACGCCTTTACCGCTGAGAGACCCAAATAGGGACGAACGCTAGACTCTCCGATACTGACTTCTGTATGCGAGATGCTACCAACCGCTTTCGATCCCTTTATTTCACGCTCAACCGCTGAGATGCATCAAATGAAGTACGAGAATCTCTGCAATCAACTATTGAATGAGAGGTAATACCATGCACTCTCGCTACCGTTATCTCACATCTTCCCGTTGAGACGCATCAACGAAAATGCAATCATCTCGACGATCGGCCAGATTCTGCCTTTTAACGAGAGGCGATGACATCCACTCTCGATACAATCATTCTTGAGATGTACTATGGAACGGAAAGCATGAGCGTCTCTATGATCGATCTCTGGTGCTACTATCCTCTTTAGATTCCGTTCATCACCCG
>QZFA01000327.1:0-13318 GCA_003614995.1 Cladosporium phlei | reverse complement strand
GCGCTCTTCTCTGGGGCCGCCCCCCCCCCCCCCCCCCGCGCCGGGCGGACGTTCGGTCTCCGCGCACCGCTCGCGCGGCGCGCGCCCCGCCCCCGCGTTGGTGTGGTTTACCCTGTTAGCTATGCTGCCGGACATAGACGCAATGAGAACAATGCTCCCTTGGACCTTGTTCGCCACCATGTCGTTTGCCACTGCTTTGGCTGTGATGAAGGACCCTGAAAGAAACGTCAGAGAATGCTCCGACTAGTTGATGAGTTGAGAAAAGACTGAAAACATACCAACAGTATTAACCCTCAGCATCCTCTCAAAGTCCGCCACCGGATACTCCAGCGTCGGAATCTTCTGCTGAATGCCCGCACACGCAATCGCACCCTGCAGCGGCGCACCAAGCCCTCTTCCCCTCGACGAAATCTCCGCAACAGCAGCCTTGGAGTCTTCCTCATCAGTAATGTCGGCTTTGCGGTAGCTGACAGTAACACCCCTCTGCTTCGCGGTCTTCTGCAGATGAGCCCATTCCTCTTCGGAAGGGGTTTCTAGGATATCTAGGGCGGCTACATGGCCGCCGTTCTCGACCACGCCGAGGGCGAGTTCGATCCCGAGACCGCGGCCGGCGCCTGTGATGAGGACTGTTTGGTTCTTGAGGGAGAAGAGTTGGTCGCCGGGGACGCGGGCTGCGGCTGTTTGGGCTGATTCGGGGATGGAGTCGGGGAGGGAGATGTCGCTGACTATCTTCTGGTCGTTGATTTCGTTTGTGGCGGAGGGAGACATGGTTGGTAATGAGAAATTGGGCTTGAGCCTTGAAGATGAATCGGAGATGACTTGCGAGGGAAATGGGGATTCGACGCAAGGCGGAAGAAACGTAAGTGAACTTACTTGTAGATATACCTACAGATTTTTGCACGCTTATCTTTGGACATGATGATGAGGTGGGCCATCTTCGGGCTGTGGGTTGTTGAACAAGCTCTTAGAAGGTGCAGGCAACCGCAAGCGTAAGAGCGGATGAAGGATGGCAGAAGGAGAAAAGCAAGCGCTCCAGTGAAGCGGTTATCATTGCCGATCGTGGAAGCCCTAAAGGAGGCGCTTTGGATGTCTGTTTACAGACTAGCACAGGTCGACAGTTATCCGACATTCTCCCCACGCTCTCCACCATCTCCTCTTCTTCCTCATCCTCCACAACATAAACGTGGGGCTGCATGTCGGTTCGATTGCCGATACCATCCCCTGTATACCCGGTCTCTGGAATAACGTGCCTCTTTTTCTCGAAGGGACCGACGAATCTGCCTCGAAAGAATGAGGCGAACCGCTCGTCCCGAAGAAACAAATGCTATGACCTCGGATTGAGCATGAACAATATGAACTGGCCACTCCAAAGAATGCACAACATGCGTGCTATCGTTGATACTGGAGCGATGCCTGCACTGCCCCGCAAGTGCGCTAACATATTCCCAATACGAATATCAGTAGCGCATTCCATACTGGATACTGTGAGGGCTTCGACAAAATCCACCTCAAGCGCCCGGAATCTCACGAAAGCCCATGACTAGATCTCAGGGCATGGGTATACATGATCCTTTATGAGGTGGATCTCATCGCCCGGATTGCCATGTTCGTCATGTTCGAAACAATGCATATAGAGTCCCGCATTCCCCGGACTCAACCACACGATCCCCATCACGCAGGGACGCCGTAGTCTTAGCTACTCTTGTGCCTCTCTTGTTTGGTATTGTCACCCTTGGCCTGGAGAATCCGATCGACTCCATCTCAAACATGTTTCATCTCACAGGACGACCGCTCAATTGGGCCATCACGGCCACCGCCGGCTCAGGCTTCTTGTTGATGGGATATGGTGAGTCAACACGGCTTCCGCGAAGAAGGCTTGTCTAACAAATGAACCAACAGACCAGGGAGTCATGAGCGGTCTTCTCACCGGAACGGCTTTCACCAACCAATTCCCCGAGATCAACACAACAACTGGCAACGGTAGTGATTCGCTCCAAGGCCTCGTAGTGGCCATCTACGAGATCGGCTGCTTCGCAGGGTCGTTGTTCTGCTTATTCGCTGGCGAAAAGCTCGGTCGGAAGAACTGCATCTGGCTGGGATGTTTCATCTTGACAATCGGAGCGGTGCTGCAGACAACGGCGTATGGAATTCCGCAGATGATTGTTGGAAGGATCGTCGCTGGTGTGGGAAATGGCATCAACACTTCGACTATCGTAAGTGGAGGTGACTGCGTGCATGATGGTTACCGTACTGACCATTACCAGCCTGTCTGGCACGCGGAGCTTATGCAAGCGCACAAGCGAGGCAAAGGCTTGTCGATCGAGTTTGCGATCAACATCTTTGGTGTGAGTTGGCGGCCAGATCTCAGAATTCTCCACATCCGCTGAGCTCCTACTGACCAACCCGAGTAGGTCATGCTGGCATATTGGGTCGACTACGGATTTTCGTACATCGACAGTGCAGCTCAATTTCGATTTCCGCTGGCTTTGCAGATCTTGTTCGCTCTTGTGACGGCTTTGAACCTCGTGTTTCTGCCCGAGTCTCCCCGCTGGCAAGCTCCTGTAATCCAGGCCATGGAATGCTCAACTGAAAACATCAAGGCTCATCGCCCACGACCGCTCGGACGAAGCACTCACCATCCTAAGACGCCTTCACACCAACGCTGGGAAGCTTGATGTTGACGAAACCGACATCAGCCGAGAAGCCGCGGAGATCAAACATACTGTCGACGAAGAGCGAGAAGCAGCCGCAGGCAACTCTTTCAAGACTCTGTTGAAAGACGGCACTCAGAAGTTTCGATACCGTACTCTGCTGGGTATCGGTGGGCAGTTCATGCAGCAGTTGAGTGGTGAGTAATCGTCATTGTCCAGAGATGGATGTCGGTGTATCGTCCAATACTAATTTCCGTCAACAGGCATCAACCTCATAACGTAATTCCCGTCACCGCTCAATCCCCTCAGTCTCCCACACTGACAATCCCCCGCAGCTACTACGCCCCCTCAATCTTCCAACGCTCAGTCGGCCTCTCCCAAAACCTCTCCCTCCTACTCGCGGGCTTCAACGGCGTCGCCTACTTCGTCTCATCCCTCCCACCAATTTGGATCCTAGACAGACTCGGACGCCGCAAACTAATGCTATTCGCGTGTACCGGAATGTGCTGTTGCATGGCAGTCCTGGCAGGAACTGTCTCGAACGGAAACAAAGCTTCCGGTATCGTCGCTTCGGCGATGCTGTTCCTGTTCAACTTCTTCTTCGCGGTGGGTATGCTGGCGATCCCGTGGCTTCTGCCTTCCGAGTACGCTCCACTGGCGATTAGGACTCCTGCGGCGGCTCTGGCTTCTGCTTCGAATTGGATATTCACGTTCCTTGTGGTGCAGATCACGTAAGTCATCCCACTATGCACATCTTGTTGTGAGATCGCCATCTAATGCGTTGCAGGCCCATCAGCATAGGAAGCATAGGTTGGAAGACATACCTATACTTCTCAATATTCAATGCGTGTTTCATCCCGGCAATCTATCTGTTTTGTGAGTATTTCGACGCATTCAGTTTTATTCACATTTCCTGACGCAGCTTTAGATCCCGAGACACGCAATCTGTCGCTCGAAGAGATCGACTGCCTGTTCACGGGCCCAAAGGTAGTCATGCACATCGCGGACGCCGAGATCGATCCGGAAATGATGCGGCCTCAACGGACGAGGGAAGCTGAGATTCTTGGGAAGATATCGGTGGAGAGGGTTGAAAAGTGATCAAGTAAGAAGCTCTCGCGTAGGAAGACCAAGAAATAAGGGCCACTGTCGAGCGTCTCCCCGTACGACTTCATTCTCTCACGCCATGTCATCAGATTCTCGCAAGATCAGACTTTGCCTCGGGTCAGACAGCTGGAGTATCCCTCACCAAGTCAACAGTCGCGCAATGGAACGAGCCACCAATGCTGTTGACATGCTTGAAAGGAAGCAATATCGGTTCCATGCCGAACTCCTTTTCCAGCCAAGATGCGAACTGTGTCTGACTCGCCTCGACCACAATGCGCTTCTCGTCCAAACTGAGAGCGTTCAGCATCAGCCACGACGAACACATATACATCGGGGGGTCGGAGTCTTTGTTGGCTTGCGGCGAAAAGGGATAAGCATGCAGCTCCCAATCCCGAAAGATCTCATGACGCCGCGGCTCTTTTTCGGAGATGCGCTGTGGATGGTATATCATGAGACCTTTCCGGAGTGGCAGGATTGTGCAATCGATGTGCATTGCGGACTTGTCCGTGGTATTGACAGTTTCGACGGTGTATCCGTTCGGCACCAAGGCTTGCAGGAGTTTGACACCTTTTTGATTGGTGACGTGGCTCATTTGCCCGACGATGGTTTTGCCGAATCGCATGAAGTCGGCTGCGTCGAAGGCAGGTCTGGAGTTTTTGATGGCCCAATGACGGCCATTTCTGTTCGTGGGTGTGTTTGCAAATTCTCCTTCGTCATCGTACAGTATATCGTGTCCAAGAATCGTCGGTGCTCGACAAATCGTCAATGAATCACTTTGCTTGCTCAATTCGTCCAGAATTCCGGAGTAGGCCAGCTGAATCTCGTGACGGCGGCAGCGCCAGGCAAATGGCGACTCGATGATCGTGTTTCCCACTGTCATGAGTCCGTCGCGAGGCATGGCACCGGTGTACCCGCCGACCTTCAGCCAATCGATCTGACCCGGACGATATACGCGGATTCCCATGCCAGTAAGGAGATCCGCGAATCGGTTCAGCTCCTCTTGAGCCCGAGTGAGGATTTTGGCTGGAAATGGATTGAGAGGCCTGAATTTCGCTTGATGCTGAGATGGCATGGTCTTTGCGATCATGCGGTCTGGCTCGGAGGGAAATGCGGAACCTTCTGCACGCCCTACTATGATGGCTCGGAGAGGTGACCATTCGTCTTCTGCCGACACGAGAGTGGATTGGAAATTCCACCGAGCGCATGTTCGCCTTTGTAATGAGGCCAAGGTCCGGTGGCGTGGGGAGAGGAAACGAAACATCGGGACGGCTTTTTCGTCCAATCTCGAAATCTGGTCTGATGCAGATCTCAGCTGGGCGGATGGCCCATTGCTCGAGGTCTTATACAATGAGTGAAGCTGCCTGCATGCAAACAATGCTCCTGCATGTTACATTGCAGGCGGGGTGTTGCAGAGAGTGGAGCTTGCACTGCAGGAGTCGTCCAAGCTGTGTTTGTTTTCTGTCACTTGATAGTAAATGTGGTCTTGTCTGTCGACAAACTGGTAGCATGTTCGGGGAGATCGTTTGCAAAACGACCGACCAAAATGCGGCTGGCCACCCAAAAATCACGCCTAAGAGCTCTCGGGGGCAAAGCAGTAATACGAACTCTGGTATGGAGCGGTAAGGTCGACATTGCGATCTTCTGAAGAGCTGATCGTATGAATGAACCAGTAGAGATTAGGAAAGCAGTCGGGATGTCGAAAGTGAAGAAACATGTTTAGTTTGGAGAGAACAAAGCCCTTCGTCTTGACCAAGGGGACTCTAACCCCAACCCTAAAGGTCATTCTGCCAAGCCAAAGAGCGAGCGAGCGGCTACAACTGCCGCATGGAAGAGCTGCCTTTCGTGTTCTGGGCGACATGCAACACCATCGTCATGATCCAGATTTTCATCGTCAGGCCTCCTGCTCGTCTTGCTTGATGTATCTACCACATATCCCGGCACGTCGGATGAAGCTTCTGCGAGTACAGGTCAGAAGCGTCGGCGGACGAGATCCGGCTGTCTGAACTGCCGCCGCAAACGCAAGAAATGTACGCGAAGACAGTCTTTTGGTGTCTTTTCGCACCGAGTTCTCTGACGCTGTCGTAGGCGACGAGACGCGACCTACGTGTCTCAAATGCGAGCGAAGCAGCGAAAGTTGCCAGTGAGATGCCTTGATCAAATTCTGTCCTCCCACGGGAGTGTCGGGATCGAGAGACTCGACACTGTGTGGGCCGATAACATTACGTGTGGGTTCGGACTCTGAGGTCGGTGCATGAAAAGTGGGAGAGCGTCCATGGAGCTGGTGAAGCTGACCTGTACACAAGGAAACAGTTGACAGCAGCACGTGGCGTCCTGCAAGCGCCAATCTAAAACAGACTGGCCTTTCTCGAAGCAAAAGAAAGGCTGGAGAAATCTATTATGGTCAAGATTCGCACCTACGAGATGACTTGCAGGAGACTGAAGCTGCTGATGATAGATCAATGTCCAACTCTGAGGATCCCGTTGCACTTCGCCAACATATCAATTAGTCGAACCCTGTTATCTCCAGCGCCGGGGATCCACAAGATGAGAGGAACGGCGCCATCGCCTTGGGTCGCACCGGCATTGCTCATTCCAGTCCTGGATGTGTGCGAGATGTAGGCCAATCGACCGATCTGGCACCTCAAAGGTCACCCGTAGCAAGTCAAACACACGCTCAGCAGACCGGGCCATCTCATTTTGAATCGCCAATGCAAGGCGGCAAGAACTGGGCGACAAATGAGACGATCTTGCTCACCGATGACGCTTCGGCGCAATTTGAGAGGTTGACTAACCACGCCCTTTCGCCCAGTGTCTCGTCTGGGTATCATGTCGAAGACAGCATTTTTGAGCGTGGTTCGGCCTATCAGAATTTGTTCCAGTCCCTCAGGTGTCAGGTTTTCAGGACAGCCCAGTCCGAACTGGAAACACTGGGCGACGGCCTCCGCTCAAGAAGCGGTAACTTGTTGAGCCGTGTTGATGAAAACATTCCTTTCGCTGGTGAGGGAGGACGCGATGTTTATACGCATAACCATGCCGCAGTGTCACAACCCTTTGAGCTCCTACCGACACAGGAGTTTCTTCTCTGGAAGGCTTGGACTGAGGAGGTGTCTATCTGGGTATGTTCCCAAGATCCCGAAGGCATCACTCCCGACTAACCGGAGCAGTTGGACAAGTTCGATCCGCAGACACACTTTCGTGATGTCTTCCCGATTTTAGCAAAGGAACGACCACACTTGAAGTACGCAATTCTGTCGCTCAGCGCTCGGTATCTGGAGTCAAGGAATGACAACATCCCATCATCGCTTACTCTGGCTCTTTACCAGCACACCATACAGCTACTGGTGCCTCAGCTGTACATGCGTGACATCGCTGTCATCGCATCTTGCGTGATACTCTGCGTATTGGAGATGTTCAGCTGTTCTCCGAAGGCCTGGAGACGACATCTGGATGGGTGTGCTAGTCTGATGCAATCGCTCAATCTGCGCGGTGATAGCGGCGGCAAGGAGGAGGCTGTGTTCTGGTGCTTTGCCAGGATGGATCTCTGCGAAGGCCTGATATCACTGGAGCGAACGTTGATACCCGTTGACAAGTGGACGTCGGAGGACATCTCAGAGGTGAGCGTCGAAACATATCCTCGGTCCGGTGGCTTCCATGACTATGCGAAGATGGCCACAAACATCATTGCGCAAGCAATGGACCTCTTCGCATCTTACCATGCTTCGGAAGGTGCTTTCGGCCTCTCTGCAGCGAACCCACTAGAGCGCGGAGCATACGAGAGAAGATGGCGACGCCTATTCGATGTCGTGCAGGAGTGGTTTGCCACGCGTCCTATGGAAATGTTACCAGTCATGGCGGTGTCTGCGAAAGAATGTGGCTTGCCATTCCAAACGGTCCTCTACAGCAACGCCGCCGCCATCTCGGGCAACCAATTCGCTCACACCGCAGCCATATTGATGCTCCAACGGAAACCTCGCGATCTCGAACTAGTAAAGGTGCGCTCAATAATTTGGCATGCTCGACAAATCTGCGGCATCGCTCTGTCAAACGACCATCATGAGGCCTGGACCAACACCGTGCAACCGATCTGGATTGCCGGCCGACTGATGAGCCATCCTCAAGAACATGATGCCATTGTGCGTCTCCTCAAAAAGATTGAGAGGGAGACAGGGTGGGCTACTCAATGGAGAATCGACGACTTGATGGAGCACTGGGGAGATGCCGAAGACTGAGCTCAAGCACGTGAGTAAATGCTACAATCGGTCCATCTAATGTATCCGGAGAGCAATAAAAAGCCATCCGTCAGTCAGATGATGCCGCTTGTGCATGCATATTGCGCGGGCCGACGGAGGACGACTCTC
The DNA here is from genome assembly GCA_003614995.1 of Cladosporium phlei. Classification (NCBI taxonomy): domain Eukaryota; kingdom Fungi; phylum Ascomycota; class Dothideomycetes; order Cladosporiales; family Cladosporiaceae; genus Cladosporium; species Cladosporium phlei. The sequence goes on along the minus strand of QZFA01000327.1, from coordinate 5,205 downwards.
CGGACTTTTTGGGCGCCTCCGCTTAGAAAACATTTCACGACGTGCATCCAGATCTCCGCACTACTACGGTATACTGAACAATAATTGCCATTGCAACATGGTACTTCATTGTACACTTGCAATCTGCTCCAGGAGATCATTTGAGTTTGACGGTAAAAGTGTTGACAACTTTCCGAGTATACGATCTCACTTCGGATTCGGCTGGATGCAAGTCGACATTATTTCCACTTCCACACTCCACATTGCAGACAACGTCTATCCTACGCCACCGGAGCGTGACGCCCGCAAGCTATACCATGCGAGGTCCCGCACACAGAGTCTGCTATTATGCATGCTGCTGGCTACTTATGCCGCATACAGTGTCCTGTTCTGATCAGCTCTGGACGCAGCCGTCTTGGCCCGACGGCCAGGCCGCTTGGATGCCGTAAAGCAATTAACATACTCTGCAGGCCGGTGATCACATATCTGGGCAAGATGAGATCTGACAATATAAGATGTTTGCCATGCCAGCTTCGACTTCGAGGCATTGTAGCCTAGCAATCCTCTTCTGTCGACGAGAGTGAGACTGCGCAACATGCTTTCTTCGGCACTCCTCGTTGTCTTCGCTGCGGCGCAAGCATTCGCACAACAGTCAGCCTACGGCCAATGTAAGTGCATGGCTCGATCGTCCTGCGTCGCATGTGTTAACGTTTGCAGGTGGTGGCATTGGATGGTCTGGTGCAACGACATGCGTGTCTGGTAAGATTAAAAATTCGGACGGTCGATGAGGTTACATTCTGACAAGCAATTCTACTACAGGGCACACTTGCAACAAGATCAATGACTACTACTTCCAATGTGTTCCGGGCACGCCTTCAACGACCACCTCTAGGAGCACCTCGGTCTCGTCGTCATCGTCTACGCGAGTCACCACAACCACTTCTCGAGCTACCGCTACTACCTCTCAAGTCAGCACGACGACCTCACGATCCACCACGACGTCCTCATCGCCATCGAGTACCTCGACCCCGGGTACTGGCACTGGAACCGGCACCTGGGCGGCATCTTACGTCAAAGCTAAAGCAGCATTGGCCAAATTGAGCAACAGCGACAAAGTTAAGATTGTGACAGGTGTCGGTTGGGGCAATGGTCCATGTGTGGGCAACACCGGTGCTGTCTCTAGCATCGGATACCCTTCGCTTTGCCTGCAAGATGGCCCGTTGAGGTAAGCCAGGCTTGTCCAAATTCTGGATCGAACGACAGACTGACATTCTAATAGCATTCGCTACGTTCAGGGTGTGACCGTTTTCCCCGCGGGTGTTCACGTAGCATCCACTTGGGACCCTTCACTCATTTACGCCCGCGGTAATGCCATGGGAACGGAAGCGAAGGGTGTTGGCGTCCATGTTCAACTTGCACCAGTTGCCGGTGCTCTGGTAAGTCAATCAATCAGTGCTAAATCCCGCACCACATGCTTACATTCAATACAGGGCAAGATTCCCCACGGAGGCCGTAATTGGGAGGGTTTCGCCGCCGATCCGTACTTGACCGGAGTCGCGATGACCAACGCCATCAAGGGCATGCAAGATGCTGGCGTCCAGGCCTGCGCCAAACACTTCATTGCGAACGAGCAAGAGAAAAACCGCGAGACGATGAGCAGTAACGTCGACGACAGGACCCTGCACGAGCTCTACCTCTGGCCTTTTGCCGACAGCGTGAAAGCCGGTGTCGCTTCGTCCATGTGCTCTTACAACAAACTCAACGGTACCTGGGCGTGCGAAAATGACAAGATGATAAATGGCATCCTCAAGGGAGAACTCAACTTCCAGGGCTACATGGTGAGTGTTGAAACTCAGTAAATCCTGATGATATTAGGGAATGCCTTGCTTACGTCCGCCACCTAGATGAGCGACTGGAACGCCCAGCACACCACCAACGGCGCCGCCAACGCAGGCATGGACATGTCTATGCCAGGCACCGACTTCAGTGGCAACAACCTGCTATGGGGCCAAAACCTGTTGAACTCCATCTCCAGCGGAGCCGTACCTCAGTCTCGCCTCGACGACATGGTGACCCGCATCCTGGCAGCATGGTACCAACTCAAGCAAGACGCAGGATACCCTGCCGTCACCTGGTCGAGCTGGAACGGTGGTACCGGAGCTCCCAATGTTGCGGGCGACCATGCAAAGCTTGTGAGGCAGATTGCACGAGATGGAATCGTACTGCTGAAGAACAGCAACAAGGCCTTGCCTCTGTCTAAGCCTGCGAGCCTGGCACTTATTGGATCGGCGGCGGTCGTGAATCCTGCGGGAGCTAACGCTTGCACTGATCGTGGATGCAATACTGGAGCGCTCGGTCAAGGGTGAGTTGCTGATGTTGTACCACGGACGTGGATGATGCTAATGGATATTGCAACAGGTGGGGATCTGGAACCGGAGAGTACCCGTGAGTACAAAAATTCGTCACGAACATGTACAAGTAAGCTGATTGAGTGTCTAGTTATTTTATTGCCCCTGCCGATGCGATCAAAACACAAGCATCGAAAGACGGCACGAAAATCGTCAGCTCGACAACTGATGGAACTGCTGCTGGAGCTTCGGCGGCCGCTCAGGCTGACACCGCTATCGTTTTCATCACTGCGGACAGTGGTGAAGGATACATCACTGTCGAAGGTAACGCTGGCGATAGGAAAAACCTTGACCCATGGCACTCTGGGTGAGTTGGTCGGAGTGAACACTGAATGACGTGAACACATTGCTGATTATGGGTAGAAACGATCTTGTCAAGGCAGTTGCTGCCGTCAACAAGAATGTCATTGTCGTGGGTGAGTGCAAAGTTATACTCCCCCGCAACGTCAAGAACTTTCCACTAACCGCATGTCTCTTCTGTCAACAGCTCACAGCGTCGGACCCATCATCCTCGAATCAATCCTGTCAAACGCCAACGTCCAAGCAATCGTTTGGGCTGGGTGAGTCTACAAACCTCCGCATAGATGACCATATGACTAACGAGCACCAGCCTCCCCGGCCAAGAATCCGGCAACGGCCTAGTCGACATCCTCTACGGCTCGACCTCTCCCGGCGGCAAACTCCCCTACACCATCGCCAAGCGAGAAGCCGACTACGGCACCGCAGTCGTCAGCGGCAACGACAACTACCCCGAAGGCTTGTACATCGACTACAGGCATTTCGACAAAGAAGGCATCGAGCCTCGCTATGAGTTCGGCTTCGGCCTATGTAAGCAGCGCCTCCTCTGCTCCAAAACAAGAGCATCTGCTAACAACCCAAAAGCCTACACAACCTTCAGCTACTCCGCCCTGACCACCTCCTACACCGACAAGACCACCGGCAGCACGGCCCCAGGCCCAGGAGGCGCCGTTGGTCTCTTCGATACCGTCGCCACCGTCACCGCCAAGATCACAAACAACGGCACCGTCACTGGCGCTGAAGTCGCTCAGCTGTATCTTGGTCTGCCGGCGAGTGCTCCGGCTTCGCCGCCGAAGCAGCTTCGCGGTTTCCAGAAGGTGAACCTGGTGGCGGGCGCTTCTGGTACTGTCACTTTTGATATTAGGAGGAAGGATTTGAGCTATTGGGATGTGGCTAGTCAGGCGTGGAAGGTGCCGGCTGGGACGTTCAATGTGTATGTTGGGGCGAGCTCGAGGGATGTTAGGTTGACGGGGACGTTTTGAAGAGGTGATGATACTATGAGTTGGTTGGTAATTGTGGCCCCGAGTGCATGATTACATTTCTGTTTACCACGTCTTTTGCTTCCGTTTGCCTCGTTCCAATGGTGCTTCCTTAACTTCCTTAACTAACCAGCCTGTCAGACTGGCAAAGAGTACATATCCTGCTCTGTTACGTCACTTTTTCCTTTCGATCGCCTTCTTTTCGGCGACCTGTCCCTTGAACCTCGACTTGAAGTCAGCTACCCACTGTTCCGACGTGTCTTTCGCGGACATTCGATCCTCGAGAGCATTTGCCGCCACCAAGCGCTCAAAATGGTGTTGGACAAACTCCCTTGGGTACTCCGTCTTCCCAGGATTTGAGCTCAGCAAAAACTGAATGGGTCCTTTGAGGTCCATGAACGACCACATCTCCAACATCAACTGACGTAGAAGAGAGCCGGATGGTGTCTTGTCCCAAGCAAGCCCCACAGCTTCAGCGCCAGGTACCCTTAAGATCTCGATGAACCTAGACATCGCGCACTCGAGAATTGCGTTTCGAAATTCGACGTCGTCGAGAAAATCGCTGAGGATGTAGAAGGTCGCCATCTCGTTGTAATTCTGCTCCAGATCGGTCATGGTGATGTTGCCGGTGTAAAGCCATTGCAAATAGCCTTCAAAGGCACCGACTTCAGTTTCCCCTAACGAACCCAACACAAGTATCCCTAAGATCCTCAATCGCCTTTCCCGAAAAACTAGCCTCGCCCGCGCCACTGCACCCCTGCACGAACAGCGCGAACAAATCCAACACCAAATCCATCGGGTACGGCTCCGCAGCCTCCCTGAACGACTGCACAGACATGGAAATCGGCATCGCAAGCCAAATCTCCTTGATCACACGTCGGAGTGGCGACGTAGGGAGCGTGCGCGCCCAGACGAAACAGACGTCGGGTTGTTGTGGCGGCCAGACGAAGCCGTTGTCTTCTCTCACAATGAGGGCTTCGACGACTTTTCCGCAGAAGATGGCGTCTTGCAGGTAGTCGCCTAGGAGATGGAGGGCGAAAAGCTCGCGATAGTGGTTTGAGGCGTCTCGGTCGAGGATGCAGTGCGTGTATAGCCAGTGGAGGTAGCTGGTGAGGGTCGGGTCGTCTGTGCCGTGGACGGGGATGTTTCTGCTCCTAGCGGCTCTCCGGGGATCGTCGTGGGAGGACAGCGCGGCTTTCAGGACTTCTGATGAAGATCTGATGATGACGCTGGTGTGGACGGTGTGGCGTTTGCCACAGTCGCTATCGCTGACGGTCACGGTCTCGGTGAGGTCGAATCTGTTTCTCAATGGTTAGTAGTGGTAGATTAGGGTCGATGCGTGGGGATAGGTACTTACAGCTGAGTTTGGCATGGTGGCTTAGCCATGGTGAGCGGCGGCGAACTGCAGGTGATTTTTTTTTTTTTTTAAAGCAGAAGAAAGATAACAAAATAAAAAAAAAAAAAAAAATAAAACAATTAAAAAAACGATATAAGAAAAAACAAAACACCAAAAAAAAAATTTAAAAAAAAAAATAAAAAAA
>QZFA01000326.1:0-13741 GCA_003614995.1 Cladosporium phlei | reverse complement strand
TTTGCTTTTCTGTCCTCGGGGGGGCCCCCCCCCCCCCCCCCTCGTCGCCCGTGGGGCTTCCTCCCGCGCCCCCGCGGCCCCCCGCCCCCCCCCATGCCTGTTGCTCGGGGGGGGGGGTTTGTTCACATGTGCAAACGAGCGGCCGACGTCACCGAGTTCGGGTAGCGTTTGTAGCATGAGCAGAGCACAGAAGAAAAGTGTCATCTCCGCGGTGCAATAGTTCAGAACCGACTGGCTATCGTGAGGTCTTACCTCTGAGTTTCACAGTAACAATAGAGATGTAGTTACTTAGCGTCAATGCTCGCTCCCAGTGATCTCACTGGCATGATGGCTGAAAGTTGACTCGAGCTCTTGGGGTAGCACCTCTGAGGATCATGATCATATGAGAGAGCCGATCGCTTGAGTTTGGCGCTCTCACGCTCTCACCGGTTCCATGCGATTGGATCGATTCGGAGTCCTGAGGTAGCACCTCTGAGATACATACGTCTGAGAGAGAGCCACATGCTTGAGTTTGGCGATCTCACCGGCACTGCATGATGAGTACGACTCGAAGTCTCAAAGGTAGCACCTCCGCGAACCATGAGCGTACGAGAGAGCCACTTGCTCGAGTTCGACACTCTCACCGGCACTGCATGATTAAATCGTCTCGGAATCCTGAGGTAGCACTTCTAAGATTCACAAGTATATGTGAGAGCCGCTTGCGTGGGTTTGCCACTCTCACTGGGACTGTATTACCAGAACGGCTCGAACGTCTGAGGTAGTACCCTTCGAGAATCAGAGAACAGGGGAGAACCACTTACAAGAAAAGCGTCGTCCCCGCGGTTGAATAGATTGGATCCGACTCTGTCTTGTAAGATACCACCCCTGATATGCACAGTGATGAGAGAGATGCACTTACCAAGAACGTTCACTCTCCGTGGTGCGACCTGATGATAATCCTTCGGAATCCGATGGTACGTCCGTGAGATTGGGACTGCAGCCGTCGAAATAAGGAACATACGAGGTCCATTCATGAGAAATACCTACGCGGGACTACCCCTCCTGTTCTCCCGTCCAGTCTCAGTACCCAGCTCATTCGGCTTAACAGTCTCACTGCCCTTGAGCGGCGGGAAAGCGAACGTCTCACTCTCGCCACCCTTCAGACCCTGCCAGCGCCCGTACGTCTTCCTGTTATCCCAAACAAGAGCTCCAACATACGGCTGCACGTTCCAGTGCAGCGTCAGGGTCGCGTTCTCGCGCTCCGCGATCTTGCCCTTGACGTCTGTGATCTGGTACTTGGGCTTCTGGCTGTTGAGCTTGACAATGCCTGGGCTGCCGCCTGCGGGGTAGGGCTTGCCCGTTGCTTTTTTCCCCTTTTTGCTCTTGGGCTGCTTGGCGCCTTTGGGCGTGGGGTGGATGTAGGTGTTTGGGTGGAGGGGTGCGTTGTCGGCGGGGATGATGGCGTCCCAGATGACGAGCTCGGAGGGCGGGATTGTGGAGGGCGAGGAGGAGGGGTAGGAGGCGGTGATGTAGACGAAGACTTGCTTGGTGTTCCAGTTGAAGAGGGAGGTTAGGTCTGGAGGGTTGTGGTTAGCTTTGTTGATCGCGTTGGTTTGCTGCAACACTTACCAGCATCCAGATCGAACTTGACATGAGCGTATTCCTCCCGCTTGGTGCTGTAGTAATGAGGTCTGCCCTTGACGACTTGGACGTTCTTGAGCTCGAGGCTCGCGCTGGGCGTTTGGGGGATGAGCAGGACGCTGACGGCGATTGCGGCTGCGACTGCGAATGCGGCGGATGTAAAGAAGCCGAAGACGCTCTGCACGCGCACAAGAGTTGAGTGCATTTTGAAGGTGTATTGAAGTAGCTGTGCTACTTTTTCGTGTTTTTGTCTAGAGCATTTGCTTGTGGTTCAATGACATCGAGTTGGAGTGGTAGAGGTGAGGTGGCTCTAAAGAGGACCGCGGAACGACTCCGGCGACGTTTCGAAATGCTGAAGCTCTCCCAATCACCAGAGCTCTTAGATGCAGTAACATCACACAACACAATCGAGAAAACAATCACTTCCCCGGCTGGCTCGACCGTTCATGTCGCCGATGAGATGTCCATGGCGTAGCATACGATCTTCCCACGCGTTCAACATCCTAAGCACATGGGAACTGCTCTCCAGGCTCAAGTAAAGATTGTATCTCTTCTATGCTTATCCTCCAGTCCATACGATATCAATCCGAAAAGACTGACCATAGCTCTGACCTTTCAAGTCCAACATCTCCTCTAGAAATCACTCTCCTGCGAATCCTCGTCATCGTCATCGTCACCTTCCACCAGGCAACTCTCGTCCACCTCCTGATCCTTCTCCATTTCTTCCAAGTCCTTCTGATGAGCGGCTTGGATCGCACGTTGCAGCTCATCCTTCTCCGCCTCGTTCAGTTGCTCCGGTGCTCTGCGCCACTCCTTCAATGGATCTGGACACGGCTCGGACGACTCCTTCGGTTGGCCTGAAGACACCGAATTTTCCTGTTTCCACTTGGCCAGCTTCCTTCTCAAGGCCTTTGTGGCAAGGAAGTACGCCTGCTTGTCCGACAGAGTGAATTTGTTGGGAGCTTTCGCTTTCGTAGAAGGCGACACGACTGGCGGGTCGACTTGAGTCTTTGGAGACGGGCTGCAAGGTTTCTTGGACGGACCAGCGTTGCCAGCATTGATCCCAACTTTCACTGCTGAATCGTGTTTGGGACTCTGTTCCACCGCTCTGAGCACTTGTCTCATAAGCACGCTTTCACTAATCATTTCGCTCGGCTTCTCAGCACGCTCTTCGGCCGCTCGTCGGGGAGTCTTTGTCGGTGTCTTTTTCTGGGCTTTGCTGGACGACCTCTCCAGAACACCTGACACCATTCGCAAAGGACGCTTAGACGGAGTCTTTGGCTGGACAGGACTGCTCCGTTGGCTAACACCCACGGTCCAGCACTGGACTTCCTTGTCACTAGGCGTCGGCGCTGTGACATCCCATAGCTGCGCCAGGCTCAGCGGGTTCAGTCCTAGCGGCGGAGAGACCTTTCCAGAAGCGGTTCTTGCTTTACGCTCCATGAGCGCACTGATCTCCTTGTAGTTTGTCCAAAGGTCTTCGATCTCGGCACATTTACCAGCACGATGAGGCTCTGCAGACTGTGGAGTGGTATCTGTCGAAGGAACCAACACCGAGACAGCCGGTTTCCGCACAGCAGGGCTGTTTTCGAGTTCCTCATCGCTGCTGCACGCGTCCGGCCTGCGTCTGATGGTGATGGGGATCTCAATTCTGACGGTCCGTTCGAGCTTCATCCCGCCAGGGAACGACGTCGTAACTTGAGCGCTCATGTTCAGCGGCATCGAGAAACACTCGAGACGCTGGGCACCGACGCTTCTAGCCAAGAGAGGCGGACAGTAGCCCTCCAAACATCCCTCGGAAGCATTCCAGTTCACAATCGGGACGCTCTGATCGACGCTGTACGAGGTGTCGAACCCTTGGCAAGGCTCGCTGATCTTGGGCTCCAGGTGGAAAGAACGGTTCTCGTCAAAGACATTCTGGAACGTCTCTAAGTTCACTTTCGGAGGGTTCCAGGTGTAACGAATCTCCACAGTCAGCTCGTCTTCGCCTTGGCGATTGCACACGCCGAAAGAGGCTTCCACCGCAGGCAGGCATCCTTCTGTGTAGAACATGCACTCTCGGGTACGGACAAAGTCCTCGAGCGTAGCCTGCAGATCAGCAGACTGCGTCCATGCGAACGTATGAACCTCAGACGCCTTGGCACTCGCCAACTTGTAAGTCTCAAGCATATCCTCGACAAGATGCTCGATCGGAATCGTCACCGGCTGCGTGCCAGAACTCCCAAGATAATCCCCAAAACGCCGCAGCAACATCTTGATATTCATAGCATCGACGGCTTCCTCTTCGGCGAAAGCCTCCGCGGCAATGCTGATCGTCTCCCTGGCCAAAGCCGTTCGGAAGGCCTGTTCCTAAAAGTACACTTCGTACGCTGCCATCACGCTCGGTAGCCGCCAGAGGGAAACGATGTCTTTGTCCATGACGAGGCCGTGGTGCTCGCCGGTGGTAACAGCTCGCACGGTGTGGCGTGCGTCGGGGTGGTAGAGGCGGTGCTGGGGGTAGAAGAGCTCGATGGGGCAGGAGACTGTTGGGAGGCCGGAGACGTGGATTGTGAGGTGGGAGAGGAGGTGGTCGATTGATGACATGATTGGAGGTGTCGCTGTTGTATGTGGTGATGTGTGTTCTGTTTGTAGTTATGTCCTCAATTGATGATACGGTCTTGCTGATAGGTGGGTGGTGGTATCATGTGTTGTTGTCGATGTTGACCTGAGGTTCATTTGACGTGCTTCTGAACTAATGGTACATGAAGTCAGTTGCGACTTCAAACTAAGACAGAAGAAGCAGCGAACTGAAGGACGGCTCCGGTGAGGTAGTCACGCGCGCCCTTTAATTCGATTCCTGCGATCTAACTACATCTCGTCAACTCATTTCGGAGCGACCTGCTTTGTTCCAATCGTCAGGTTACACCCACAAATCGAAAGCTCTCAGCCCCGCGTAGAGTACAACAAGCACACGGGAACAAAAAGTCGGTAGGGACTTTGAAATGCATACCTAGATAAACACTTCCATCACCGCACTGCACGAACATCTGCACAAGATCTTATCCAAAAAACCAGCAATCGCCCACCATGCCACCCACCATGACCATCCCCATAATAGACATCGCCGCCCTAACAACAACAAGCCCCTCCCCCTCCCAACTCTCAACAGCGCAATCCCTCGTAACAGCCTGCCAGCGCGTCAGCTTCGCCTACATAATCAACCACAACGTCCCACCACTCCTCCTCGAGTCCGCATTCCGCACGTCCAAAGCCCTCTTCGCCCTCCCCCTCTCAGCCAAAATGCAAGCGCCCCACCCTCCAGGTCCAGCTGTCCACCGCGGCTATTCCCACCCTGGGCAAGAAAAAGTAAGCCAATACGCCGGCGGTAGCGAAGCCATAGGTGAGGAACTTCGTGAGGTGGAAGATTGCAAAGAGAGCTATGAGATTGGGAGTGAGGATAATGCGGAGCAGCCGAATGTCTGGTTACCTGAAGAGACTCTGCCTGGGTTCAGGGAGGGGATGTTGGAATTTTACTGGGCGTGCGATGAAGTTGCGCAGGTTGTGTTGCGGATGCTGGCTTTGGGGCTTGGGTTGGAGGATGCGGAGAGTTTGACGAAGCATCACTCTGGTTTGAACAATCAGTTGAGGTTGCTGCATTATCCTCCTATTGCGGCAAAGGAGCTGGAGAGCGGTAGGGCGGCTAGGATGCCTGCGCATAGCGATTGGAGTTCGGTTACGTTGTTGTTTCAAGACGAGTGCGGTGGGCTGGAGGTTGAGGATCCGCGGGCGCCTGGGGAGTTTGTTGCTGTGGCGCCGGTTGAGGGGGCTTGTGTGGTTAATGTGGGCGATTTGTTGATGCGGTGGAGTAATGGTACGTTCTGTGATTCTCCAGAAGTTCTGATGCTGCTGATGCTGATGCAACTGTAGATACTCTGAAGTCGACACTCCATCGCGTGACGCTGCCACCACTCGCTGACCGTATCGTTGGCGAAGATCGCATGACCCGTGAGCGGTACTCGATTGTGTACTTCGTCAGCGCAGATCCGGATGCGGTGGTGGAGTGTTTGCCAGCTTGCGTTGATGGACAACATCCTGCGAAGTATGAGCCGATCACCCAGAGGGCTTACAGTCAGATGCGATCGAAAGTGCAGTATCGCGACACGTAGTGTGTGCACTTTTATGGCTGTCATATCTTACGCTCTGGTCCTTCGTGATGATTTTGTTCCTGAAACCTTTCGTACCACGCAAATTGAGATGGAGTTGCATGTGTGATCTTTTGAGCCGATGTTCATGATTAATGAAAGGCTTTCGTAAGCTCTCGTGATTGATGATGATCGTGGGTATCTATAATGATCAAAAGCCCTATAATACTACAGTCAAAGCGCTCCAAATGATCACTCCGGTTGGCATCAGTAGGTAACTCAGCAACACCCTCAATTCCTAGGCCTACGACCCTTGCTTGATGCACCGGGACATTGTGCCTTCATGTGTCCCTTCTTGCCGCAATTGTGACATGCCATGTTCGCTGTTGCCGATGCCGACGGCTTGCCAGAACCCGAAATACTCGTAACCCTGTTCAGATTGACTTCCTTGTTCCTTCTTGATTCAGCCAGCTTTGCGGCCGCTTTTGACTCTGCCTTCCTCTGTGCTTTGCGTTCAGCGCGAGCTCTGTCGCCAGCTTCTTTCCGTGACTGCTTGATCATGGCCTTTGCGCCTGTGGGGTCGTCTTCTTCGTCCTCGTCGCTTTCGGATTCCGATTCTGATGAGCTTTCTCCTGAAGATCCAGAATCCTCTTGTGGTTTCTGCAGCGTATTGTTAGCGAATGCGCCTAAGCAAGCTGGGTGACGATCTGCATTTCGAACGTACCGATTGTTTCCTGTTGAAGTTGCCAAAGTTCATTCTGCCAGGCGCGCTCGTCGATTGAGCGAACTCGTCGTCCGAATACTCCTCGTCTTCGTGCGCACCATTTCCAGAGTCCAAAGCACCGTATCCAGTAGAAATGATCCTCAAAGGCGATTGCTCCGTGGGCTTAGGCGCTTGTTGTACACTGAGATACCACTTTGTCTCGCCCTTTGCAGCGGCCTCTCGCTCAGCGGCCTCGAGACGCTTCTTCTCCTCCGGGGTGTGTAGCACTGGCAGCGCGGATCCTGGTGTTGAGCCTGGGCTGGAGTTGTATGTGCCGTTTGACATGCGCTGTCTTTTCGTGGAAGGTTGTTCGGGTGTGCCTGGTTTCGGCGACTCGGATGCACCGTTGCGCTGCATGAACTACGCGACGCAATGTTAGCGTCGTGATCTGGATCGCATGGGTGGTGTTGTTGGCGTACCTTCATGTTCGCAAGACGCGAAGACATGATCTTCGCGCCTGCGCCGGTCTTGTTGGGCGTCGACATGGCGCTGGGTGTTATACGTTATGAGGCTCCTTTTGCGAGTGTTCAGTCAGTGGAGGATGAGAAGATTGAAACGCGATTTGGTCGCAAATAATGTTTCTACAAGAGATTGAATCTGACATCAGCGGAAGGGATGAAGCGGAAAGAGCGCCGCTTCTTCACAAACCTCACTCACACATGCGCACTTACCATCCTACCATACTTCGATACATACCATACCTGTGTTCCCGTGTGCTTCGAGAGAGGTCGCGCTCATCATCACCGACTGCGTCTTGAATTCTTACGGCACCAACATGACGTTACCTGACCTTCCAAGCAGAGAGCATCGCAAGCAATGGCGAAAATGTAAGTGAACTGGCAGTGAGAATCCGAAAAATGCAACACCCAGGAATGAGAAGACTAAGAGACAGATCCAAGTCCTCAACCGCAGATTTCAACCTCCTTCATACGATACCCCAATCTGTGCAGTATTAGTCGAGATACACTCTTCTTGACTCTAGGGGTGCTGAGAGACGCCCACCACTTCCTACTGGACATCCGTTAGCGCCGGCCCTCCCACGGCCAATCAGAGCTGGGCAGCACATGTAAGTGAAAGCAATCATCCAAATAAATATTGACGCAGATGTGCGACTCGCAACGTGATAGTAGGTTGGCCATATAGAAGACATTACAGGTATCGCTACGTTTTGAACTACCGTGCATGTCCATCTTCCATCAATTTAGGATTCGACTCATCGAGCCATGCTTGCTAACGAACGCTTGACATCTTCAACAAGCTTCTCGGCATGAGCGTCTAAACAGGCGTTAGCAAATCGAACTACCGCTAAGCGAAAGAGATACATCGTCACTTACAAGTCGCAGCCTGCGTATGCCCCGGAGGTGTAAATCGGAAACTCGACGAGTCAATGACTCTCAACCCCGAAACACCGAAAACTCTTGCCTCCGAGTCGACGACAGCCATTGTCTCGTTCGCTCTGCCCATCATGCCTGTCACTCTAGTCAGCAAACAGCCACTTACGCTAAAGAAGGAAAACCAGGTTCTCAAACTCTACTCACATGTCGAAGTCGCATGATGAATCGGCCCAACAGCACCCTTAATAAACTCCAAAAGATCCGCATCGCTAGTAACATTACCGCCGGGCCTCTCTTCCGGACCAGTCCTAATATCAATATGACTCCAGAACTCTCGGATACGCTTGTAAGCTTGCACAGCGACTTCCTGGTCCGCCTCGTCGAGCAACCAGTTGGTGGAAATGATGGGTTTGTCGAGCATCGAGCCCGACTGAATTGTCAAATTCCCGCGTGACAGAGTACCCACCATCAAGATCCCGATGCTGACGTAGTTTTGCGACGTGGCTGAGGAGCCCTCGAGCGTTCTGCCGGTGCTGGACAGAGCGTATTCGGCCTCGGGCCAGTCGGCGGGCCACTCTGCTGCGAGGCGATCCTGAGTACTTTTGCTGAGATGGGCGCGGTAGGAGTCGGGAAGCTTTTCGAATGCCAGGACGTCGCCGCCTGTGTTGGTCAAGATGCCAGTGCCGTTCGTGTTGAACTGCTCTACAGCTCGGGCTTCGTACGAGGGATCGCGCTGTCGGATAGCCGTGCTGATGACTGAGACCGGGAACGTGACTCCGCCGGCATTGCAGGTGTCGTGCATGTTCTGGCCAACACCGGGGCGATCTGCGATGAGTGGGATGTTGTGCTTTTTCAGAGTCTCACGCGGACCGATCCCGGATACGATCAGAAGCTGAGGGGAGTGGAAGACGCCGGAGCTGACGATGACTTCGTGCTTCGCACTCAAGGTGTAGTTGCGACCTGCGCTTTGCACTTTGACGCCTGTGGCACGTTTGTTGTCGTCGAAGAGGATTTGCATGGCTTGGGTCATCGGATAGACGGTCAGCGGCGCTCCGGACTCGATCGCGTGCTGGAGGAAGCTGTTTTCTGAGGAAGACCGGGTCTGGTACTTGGGATCGATGGTGAAGGGCTGTTGTGACCTCCGTCAGTAAACATTGCTCGGACCGCTACACTCGGCATGCACTCACATTATACGCCGCACCATGCAGGTCCCCACTGCTAAAGAAGCCGCTCAAACGAGGCATGCCGCCGGCAAACAAGCCTTGTATTCCCCACGAGGAAAAGGGCATGGCGAAGTTCGGCCACGAGACCTTCAATGGCCCTCACGACTGAAGCTTAGCCGCCAGGCTGTATTCTTCCGTGTTCACGGAAGCATTGGCGGCTCTGAAAGAGTATTTATATGGCGTTACATCGACGCTCTTGTCGAAGTACTGAACGATATTATCCCACCTGTAAGAATCGTCGCCGACTTGCTCAGCCCAAAAGTCGTAGCTACCGCGCGTGCCTCGCTGGTAGATCATCTGGTTGCGAATGCTGCTGCCGCCGAGAGCCTTGCCTTGAGCGTAGAAGACTTTTCTGCCGTGGAGTTGCTGCTCGAGGTCATCAGCGACCGGATTGCCGAGAGGAACATGGAAAGAAACGTACCGGCTGAGGCGTAGTCTCCAGCTCCCAATCGATCCAAGGATTCACATAATCACCTCCTCCCGCCACGCTCCCGAAAGAGTACGCTGGCACCTGGCTGTTATTCCCATTGCTGATCTCAGAGAACGTGCCAGCTTCTACCACTGCAATGGATAACGATTTGTCTTCTGCCAATCGCGAAGCGACGGTCAATCCAGCCGTGCCGCCTCCGACGATGACATAGTCGTAAGTGGCATTCTTGCCTGGGAGACCGAAGAAATAGCCGTAGCGAGGTAGGCCGGCGGGCTGCTCCCAGGAGAGAGCATTGGCTTGGGATGCGATAGCGATAGCTGAGACGCAGAGTGAGGTGAGAGTCATGTTGTGTGTAGAACAGTCCAAACAACTGGCGAGGTAAATCCAGGCGGGCTGCTGAATCAAACCGACCGTTTGGGGGATGTACCTACTCTGTGTGATATATACACTCCCCAGTGCGTCGATCGACCCTCCGACGATCCCTTCGAGGAACCCGATCATCCAAGTGCAAGCCAAACTTCCGAGGAGAGTGTGCCCTTGTGGAGGGGTATGTGGTGGATGGGAGTGGGAGAAGAAAGCATGGTCGGCCGACAAGAATACTGCATTTCCCTATCCGAGACATTGTGTGAAGATCGCTACGGAATTAGGAAAGTCCATCGCACCAATGAGGAGGACAAAGATCGTCAACCGGATTCACAGGCTCATAAGGCAGGTCTTTCCTACGGCTTTCCGATTCTAGATAATCAGATAGCCGACCATAGCGACTGGACGGAAACACTGCCTCCGGGATCATCGCCGTCAGACGTTGATATGGGTCGAAGCCATGACATGTTTGGTGGTCGAGAGCTCGAAGCTTCGTATTGGACAAGAGCGAACAACACTGCCACACAGTACTGGAGTCTGCCTCTTGATATTACAAGGTGAAAGAGAATAGGCATGATACCCAAGGCCGGGAGATCCGGTGCCGCATCGACGAAAAAGTACCATCCGATCCATTACGATCAGATGTCGCTCGTTTTAAACTTCCAACGGGCGTGCTGTAGGGACCACCCAGTGTGAAGGACCAAGCTCTCTGCATTAGTAGTGAACTCCAAGCTCCACGTATGATGCAAGCGATGCAGAATAGTGATAGTCGAAGGATTGATCGACCGACAGTCGGTGTATGCCAAACCTCATGGAGCGCTCTACAGCCTTTCAATCCTATTGTCTGCTTTGTTTTCGATCAGATGTACTGTATCTTGGATGTTTTACATATATAAGGTGATGCTTCGCACGCGTCTATTCGATATCCTCTGGACCAGTAGAACATAATCTGTCACGACGCTGAGAAGACCAATAGTTCAAGAGAAACCACAGAGACATTGTTTACATTTGTATCGAATTTTTTCGACATACAGCAGACTCCACCACGAGCTGGAGATACTACCTCATTTGCCGTACTTACCAACGAACTCATTGACCGCACCATCCACCTCCTTCGGATGACTGTAAGAAAGGAAATGCTGCCCGCCCTCAAGAACCTTCAACTGTGCATCAGGACTCCTTACAAACAACTTGATCTCCCTCTCCGCGTTAGCGACAGTGTAAACAGCATCGCTAGTTCCATGCAACCAAAGCACAGGACAGACAACGTCCGAAAGCCTTCCATGCAGACCATCCCGATCTCTCAGGTTGATGGTCGCCATGCGGATACGCTTCCTGCCCTCCTCGCCGACATAGTTGGCTTTGATCTCGTTTCGCCAGAACTCGCGGTTGTCTTGAGGGCAGTCTTTGCCGAAGCCGATGTCGATGAGAAAATCGGAGAAGTCGTTGCCGGGCGAGAAGTCAGTTACGGGTTTGAGCGAAGTCCATTTGTCGATGTTGATTGTGAGGTCTCTGGGGGCGTTCCAGCAGCCTAGTTCGCGGGTCTTTTCGGACTCGAAGTCTAGGGATGTGCCTAGGGGGATGATGCCGGAGATCTGTATGCGTTGTTAGTGATTAATAACTCTTGATGGGCTTGAGAGTGGAGGTAAGCCTCTCGGAGACCATACCTTTTCAGGAGCCAACAATGCCATTCGGACAGTGATCCAACCGCCCTGGCTAGTTCCCAGCACGAAGACCTTGCCATTCTTAGAGAGACTTCCTTTCTTCTCGAGAGCTTCAACAACTTGCAGATTCATGATGGCTGTGTCCCAGTAGGTCCAGTTGTCGATCTTGCATCTTGTTTGACCGTGGCCCAGCAGCTCGATTGCAAGAAGGTTCATGTTGTCTGTTAGGTCCTTGTTGGCGTATTGAGACCTGTACAGCTCGGAAGATGTCGTGAACGAGTTGACGAGCACCAGTGTTGGCTTCGAGGGGTCTAGAGAGCTGGCAGTCTGGTAGGAGGCTTCAATGCCGCCCAGATGGGGCACGTTGATGGTTTGGGTGTTCGGCATGATGGATATTGATGGATGGTCGTCGACTTCTGCTGTTGTGACGCTGCGGTTGCTTGCGCCGTTCTTTTGGTCTATTCAGATATGTTGTATCTATTTTTTTGATCAAGGGAAGGGGGCGTATGGTGAGGGAAGGATAGAGTAAGCATAGTCTTGCTGCGTTTTATCATCGATGATACGACCCAATCGCCACCTCGGATAGCTTCATCGTGCAGCGTTCGACCGGAGTGGGGAAAGTGAGCACGTCTGGGTCACTCGTGAGGGGTAGGCGCGGACCCTGCCAATTGCGTTTAGCTGCGATGAAGTGTGATCCTAATATCCTAGAGACGTTGTGCTATTGTTGTCAAGTTGTTGCTGCAATGCGTGCTGATGACCATGGTAATGTGGCTGGAGGATCCCTCTCGTGCAAAGCCTGGGAGGGGAGGGAGGGAGACTGACGTTCAAGATGGGCATAACCAGACAGCATCGAGGAAGGGTGTGAGTATTACTTCACTTCCACCCCTCACATGGGTATGCTCCTGATATATTTGACCGCAGTCGTCGATTTTATCGATTTTATCGATGGCTATCGATCGGTAGATGCAGGCTCGGCAGGAAATCCATTCTATGTCCCGCCAAGCTCCCCGCGTCGACCAAAAAGTTGCGGACTTTGCCGAATTTCACTTCAAAATCTCGCGCCTTCCTGATCAGCAAAATAACATCAATACGATAGATACAACAGATCTGAATAGTACAAAAGATGCGTAGCAATGTCACACTGCGTGTGTTCAAGTTTGGTGTCGATCGATCAATTGACGGTCAACTTACATGACTTTCAGACAAAATTATCTCCAAAAATCGAAAAAGATAGATACAATGCATCTGAATAGACCAAAAGAACGGCGCAAGCGCCTTCCCGCCGGCCCGAACTGGGAATTGAACCCAGGACCTCGTGCAGATGAGTATATCCAAAGCACGAATCATGCGACTAGACCATTCGGGCGCAGTGGCAATGTTGGACATTGATGGAAGGCCAGGGGCAAAAACAACCATATGCCTTGATATTACGAGCATCTAGCAGCCTCAGAGGCCTTAGCCATTGTCAGGAAGTAGCAGGGAGTCCACTGCGTTGATGTCGGACGATTGCGATCGAAAATGGAAGCATTGGGATTTTGGGGGTCGGGGATGCTGGAATGCGTCGGTTGGGCCAGATCGGGGCCTTGTACACTGCGCCGTTGGAGTCGGAGAAGTCGATTAGGATGCCATGTCCTTGCGTAAGAGAGAGGAAGAGGAACTGATCGTTGTTAAAAGTTCCCAATTTGTGAGGGAAAAAATTTGGTAGGGTCCATTTCGGACGAGACGATACCAGACGAGTTCAGACCAGACGAGATGAAAGATGTCGAGACGAACGAAGAGTTTTCTGTCTGCCTACAAGCCTACTACTCGAACCCTGTAAACGGCAGATCCGGGAGCCAAAGGGACCGAGACCGGGATTCGCCCTACCAATAGGGACATAGGTAGCATTGATGCAACACTCGTTACTACATCTCCGGTTTGAAGAGGTTGCGACCTTGCAATCACTATTCACGTGTCAATGCAGCTGTCAAAATGAATGCAAGATGTTCAGATAAGCAAGTCATAAACTGCAGAAGCAAGCTCGTGTACTGCAAACGCTCGGAATCGTAAACCGTCCAAGTTTCATCCCTCAATCCAGTCCATTCAACCAAAAAAAAAAAAAAAAAAAACCACCAAGAAGATATGTACGAAAAAAAAAACAAAAAACAACCCCAACAACAAAAAAAAAAAAAAAAAAACAAAAAAAAAAAAAAAAAAAAAACAAAACACACCAAAAGACAAAAC
>QZFA01000325.1:0-14023 GCA_003614995.1 Cladosporium phlei | reverse complement strand
AGCCAGTCAACAGAAGACAACTTTTCACTCATCCTGCCGGCTTTCTTCTCATATCGCAGTAGGAAAGGGACAGTGGCCAGTCCGATCGCGCAGAAAGGGAGGTTGATGTAGAAGATCCTCCACTAGGGTCAGCGTCCTGTGTAAGGGCAGCATGAGGCCACAGAAGAACACTCACCATCGCCAGCTTGCTTTTATGAGTACACCCCCAATGACGGGTGCGATGTTAGTCCCAAATGCAAACACTAGCTGGATAATACCTTGGTACTTGGGCCGTTGTCGGAGCGGTACGATATCCGACAATATGATCAGGTTGACGCTCATGATACTACCGCCACCGAGACCTTGGATTGCCCGTCCCACGAGCATGGCGGACACGCTTGGGGCCGTGGCGCAGATGATGCTGCCTATGGTGAAAAGAGCCACCGATCCCAGAAGCATCGATCGTCGACCGAACGCATCTGCCAATGCCGCCGTGGTAGGCTGACAGACGGCATTTGCGAGCAAGTAGCTCGCGGCTATCCAGAAGGACTCAATGGCAGTGGCATTGAGTGCCCGAGCGACGGTCTGGTCACGTAGTCAGCATTGCGATTGCTGCTTTGGTTTCGTTATGAACCCACCGGCAGGGTAGGTGTCAGTATAGTCATGTCTATCGAGACGATGAACTGTGCAACAATGTCAGCTGGCTCCTTGTATAATCGAAATCGCGCTGGACGGACGACGCAGAGTGTTTGGACAGCTAGCGCCATCTTTTCCTTTCTGTCGGGCTTCCAAGTCTTGTAGTCGAGAGCAGACTCTAGAGATAATTCTGTGTCATTCTCGACCGTCGGTACGGCGACGCTTGCGTTCTGGTGTACTTCTTGAGCTGACATTTTGCAGGACTGGTCGTGTAGTCGCAAGGTGAGTAGTGAAAGACGAAAGTGAAGGGTGAGATACATGGTGGTACCATTATACATAAATAGTGATCATGTCTCCATGTCGACTCTAAAATCACGCAGATCGGGTGGAGAAACCCCATTGAAGTGTATTCTCGGAGATGACCACTGAACGGGTTAACCACCTGTGCAATCGATGCGCATAGCAAGCGTCAACGCAGTGGATCGATAGTGTACGCTCGCACTGGAAACAGGTGGATTGATAGACCCTGATCGGCTTCTACCGCCAAATCACTATCTCCGACCGAGCCATGGTGGGAGATGGTTGTGATCTAACGTAGTTCTATCCGTGGCTTCGAGCCGCACAGAGTCGATCCGGGCACCACAAGTCTGAATCCCATTTATTACCTGCGACAAACGACTGATATGGTGTTTCCATGTTTATCAATCCAACTTGATATCATCCAAACGTGCGATCGATTATTTTCGTAACATTTGTTAATCTATGGACGGTTGCCATTGTGTAGGTTGTTGATAGAAAACCGAAGGGGCCTTCGCTGAACAGTGGCGCCTCGATACTTCAAATTACAACAAGATGCCCAGTGTCTGAAGTATCCCTTGCAGTTCCTTTCCAGAGCTGGAAAACTCGCTTTCCATCCTCCTGATAGAATCCGTATGTGACTGGTGCTCCTCTCGAATGCGACTCACCATGTCTCTCCGGCTGTCTAATCGCTGGAGGATTGCAGCTGCCTCATGCTTCCGTTTCTCGGTCAAATTCTGTAGCCTTTCCAAATTTGAACTCAATCTGACATGCTCCCTGATATCTGCGTCCATCTCGGCCAGTGTAGTTCTCAGGCTCAGGTGAGCATCGCGCCGCCTTGATTCAAGGTCGCTCATAACTTCAACGAGCTCCTCGCGCTTTACTTTGATGTCTCTGGCCAATTTGACTTGTTTACCAAGCGTGTGCACATCCCTATCGACTTCGTCCACCTCTTCAGTGGCAACAGGCTGATATGCTCCAGATTTGTCCGATCCATTGATCGCTCGCCTCGAGCTCGTAAACTCGCTGCGCTGCTGCGGCTCAAAACACCTCCCGGGGCTATCACAACTTTGCCCTAGATTTTGAGCTGACTGCGTCACCGCTGCATTAGAAGGGTATGGCCCCGTGATGCCGGAATTAGGGGCCCCTGATGGCGGAGAAAAACTATGGCACGGCGCCTGGAGAAAAGTTTTTGAGTATTGTGTCGAATCTGACGTGGCAGGATGGGATTTAAAGTGAGGGACGTTGTGGTCTGTTGGGCAAGAGTCAACATGTGAACCTGCCGCTTCAGATGACTCCAGGCCATTTCTGCCGGATCCCGTGACTTTATGTGACGTTTGGACATCTGTCTGAGAACCCTCAACAGATTGTGATCCCATCGTTTGTCTTGTTACGTGTTCAATGGCGTTTGATGGTGATCTTTGCTTGACGTGGTTCGTCTGGATGCATGGTGCCTGTGGTTCCCGGCCCTCGGTGTCCATATTCCCTACGGGACGTGCCACAGAGGACTGCTTGTCAGACTCAACATTTGAACGCGAAGAGTCGGCTCGTTGTTGCAGCGGAAGTATGCTCCTGATGACATGTTGTAGTGTATCCTCCCGGCTCCAAGCAGTGCTTTCTTCGCAGGACTGAAGTCGGTCACCATGGTGCTCAATGACGGGTGCAGCTGCGGGATCCGAAGTCGTTATGGCATCGTTTGCTTTACAGCTTTTCGCGTCTCCCCATGCGGGAAAGTTTGTTGATGAGCGCTCTGTTGTTAGCAAGAACAGCGGGACGTGACTTAAGTGAGTTAAAGTCCTAACTTACCGGTTCGTTTCGTCGTCTGGACCTCAGTCGGGAGGGATATGGGAGCAACGCCGCTACATGGCGAAACGATAGTGGAACCGTGACTCTGGGTGGAAGACTGTGCTCCCGTGCTCGATCTTGTCGGCATATCCTTAGTGGTGTTATTTGATGCGTTCCGATTGTCTCACCCAATGCAAGGTATGAAAGCAAGTGCGCAAAGCTCAACAAGCCAAGACGTATGCTGATGCCTGTTCCAACCCGTGGTTGTCAACCTTCGTGGGGACTCGATTGTTTGGTTGCAGACGCCTTAGATGGTGAGACACAGGTCTCTCGAATGTGTGCACGAATTCGACTCGATAGGCATTCTATATTGAACACGCAGAAAGACTGGAAGGGCTGCGCAGAAGGATTCGACATAACTTTATGGAGAGCGGGAGTCCTTTCCATCTGCTTTGCTCCCTAGAGTAACTACTAGGCTTCTTTCGGCGATAACATGGAGCGGCTAACAACGCATGATTAACTCAATTCACCACCACGTTCTATCACAAGGTCTGCGTTCCTCCGTGTGGCTCGAGAATCGGCTGCAATGAGTCGAAGATATTGACAGGAGCCGGGTGTCGGCAAAGCACCTCATTACCATCAATGAGGGTTAATTGTAACTGTTGAGGTGATGGTGGCTATGATAGTGGTCGTCTCCACTATGCAGGCAGTCATACTCTGCTCCTCAGCCCCATCGGTCAAGGACTTGGACTCGGGATTCGCAATTATCTCTGACGGATTTATCTCCGTCAGACTCGTGTGGAGTGGCGTCGAACTTGCGGGACTTTCGACTTCAGCTGTCGTTCTGGTACTCCCTCGAATATCGGTACTTGCCGTGTCGGACTGACTCCCACAAGCATCCTCGGCAATGATGACAGGGATCTTGCGTATAGCGCCGCGGGATTTGTAGTCGTGGACAGCGTTGGGTTGTGGATCTTGCTGGCTTAGCTTGTGAGTGATAGAGAGGGTGTGATTTTGCAGGTTTCTAGAGGTGCCCTCCACTACTTCCAAATCCAGGCATGAAGTGTAGTATTCGTCTTTCCCACATGCTGTATTTTCTGTCCCGGGAGCAGTGTCCCAGCCCCAAACCCAATAGACGGTGATCGTCGAGTTTACTCGGATTTTGTTGTCGACCAGGATGTCGGTCTCGCACCATTGTTCAGTCCGTATATCTGGCTGGTCAGGTGGGTGGTTGGGAAATGTGGACTGTCTGCGCAATGACTCTAGCGACGCGTTGATCTGGTAGCATCGGCCGTCGTCAAAGTCTTGGCTAGCCATAAGCCATCCACCGCCGTTCCCAGCACTACCGCTGGCGTTCCATTGTAACACGTCGTACAGCTTCTCATCTTGCTTTGGCTCGTAAGTTGCATAGACCCAGATAGTCCCACCATGCTGCGGTTTGCCTTCGGGGTCCCAGGGCCTCGTGACATGACCATTCTCCAGATACTTCAAGGCTACAAAGTCGCCAGGGACGACTTGGAGTCTTGGATAGTCAGAGGAATAGTTTGCGATACGCTGAGAGGGATGGCACATCAGCATTGTCTTGTCCATACGCGTGATGCCGACGTCAAGCCTGGGATCTGGGATCTGCCATTTGTTGGCATAGCCGTCAAAACGGAAATCTGCGCGATCTACGAAGCCCCTTGCGTAGCCACAATCGCCAACATATGAGCCGTTGGCGCCTATGACTTGAGCCTGCTCTATCCAAGTATGTGCCGAGGTACGTATGGTAAACAGGGTCCACAACAAGGCCTTCTTCGTACGGCGTGTGGGCACTCCCAACACTGTGATCATGCTCCGTGCCACAGGTGATCCGTGGAACTATTACCGTAGGATCACCAAGGCTAGTCCGGCGACTCTTTTGGAACGGACAAGGTTGACAATGGAAGGTTAAAGGTGACCACTCGACAGTAGTCGATTCCCGATAGGCAGTGACTTACGCTACGCAGTGAAGATCAGAGATTTGATAGCAGGTTTCAACTCTACGAGCGAGATGATGAAGCGTAAATATACCATCTATGGCTGCCAGTAGGATGCCAATGTAAGATCTTGTCGCGACACGGTACAATCGTGCTGTGTAGACCCCGGGGACGAGTCGACTTTGGGACCTTTTTGAAGCCTTCAAGGGCACGTGATGTGGCATCTTACCAGTCCTCGTCCGCCCACTATGGATGATGCCAAAGATCCGCTCACACGGATAATCTCCCGTGAGCCAATGTGATTTAGTGCTCTAAGTTAATCCCTTTGACAACGCACAGGAGCATTTTGGCATGCATCGGCGATTTACTGATCTTCCTCGGTCGGACAATAACTTACATGAAATTCGTTTTGACATCGACTCCGTTGATCGGAAGGCTCCGCAAAAACGGCGCTACCACGGAGCATCCGCATAACAGAACACCTAACCCAACTGTGTCCCACAATTACATACTCGCAGTGCACGGCTCGACACCATGCCCACTCCGCTCGGCAGCATATCGCTTTTGACGGCTCGTTTGGAAAACAATCTCACACCGGACCCAGTCGTACCACATCGCTCACCAACAAGGACAAGTACATTATGGAACCAACTAATAAAGATACCCATGACAAACGACAGGTCTGTTCCCCAACTCAGCGGGTTAGAGACGGTCACGGAGAAAGTAGCGAGGGCAGTTTTCCGTTGCGACGGGTTTACAAACAACTACGACAGAGGGTACGATGGACATGCGAATACTGTCATACGGTTTTCACCACCAGCATTACGTGTCACACATGTGGGCATCAGAAGTGTGGAAGCTGCACCAGAGACCCGTAAGTCGTGGATCGCAGACTATATCCCTACTCTCCACACTAGAGTTTTGCGGCTAATATGTATTCGAGGCCAAAAAGGAGACCCCACAATAGGCTTGCTTGACCGCTAGCGTTTACGGAAATGGGGGACAGGTCTTGGACGATGTCCCCGTCAGCACGAGGACTGCTCAGGTTGGAAGTGTCGTGTGGCTACAAAGAGTCGAGCAGGAGTACGGTCAATATCTCAAAACATGATGCCATAGACGAGAAGGGATGATGCAGTGTCAGTATAGATGGAAAGCAACGCTGTGGTTGACCGTTGATGAGGTCCTTGACATCCGCATTCCTCGAGATCCCTACTGACTGAGACGAGAGACGTTCGACTTGCGATCGACTGTTTGTACACACGCTATGCGAAGCGACAAGTAGTGGAGAACAATCGACGCCTCCGAACGGAAGAAAGTGTTTCCTCTTCCGAAGACGGCTCACAGGTTTGGCCCCACTACAAACGCACAGGCCAGGGACCGGTTTTCCAGAGAACGGCTCCTGGCTCGTGCGCTGTACGTTCATTGTGAGTGCTGGATGGCGGAGGTTCGGCTAACGCTATCGGTGATGCTCTCGCGTCGTGGTGGCTAGCCATCGATCTCCGGTTCTCCCTCGCTCTTGCTACGCGCAGCAGATTGACGGCGAGATACGGCCAGAGAAGCCTCCAACCTTCTGGTCTATCTCGGCCGGTGGAAGTGACTTGGGAAAGTTCGAGATTCCACATTCTGGATGACGACAGGTGTGAGAATAGCGGTGCCAGCGCTTATTGTTGAACAAGCTCGATTGTGCTCGCTGTTGTGATCTTTGCAAGGTGGTGGGCGACTGCTGATCGGATGTGTCCATGCTTTTGCACCTTGTGTGGCGTGAATGTTTTGTGATCAAAATGTTAGCATTTGAGATGGTGCGTGACTGTGAGGTTCATTCTGGACTTGTCTTTCGTCTTCCGACGTAGTATTGTAGGCTGTAGCGTTGTAGGCCCGCATTAGGTACGCAGATTCCCACCTCACGCATGTGGTGAGTCTGTTGCGTAGGTCAGATATCGATGTACCATCACTCATCCACTAGAATCATGCTAGGATAATGAAACAGACTCCGTCATTTGGGTCATCAAAGTAAGCCTGACGAAGAGAAAGGGAAGTTTTCAAACGGACCAAAAAGTAAATTTTCAACGCACAACGAGACTGGTCATGAGTAGGAATCGTGTTGGATCAAGAGCGTCGCTAGCGAGACCCACAAGTAGTGGCGAGATAGTGCGACCAGTGAGGTGGCAGGAAGACCCGTAAAAAAGGGCTGGACAAGAGAGAGAAAGACCGCAGAGTGCTGCCTGGGCTCACGTGCGTAGGTGGCCCCTGCAATAGGACCGGAGTCCAGTGGAGCTAACTGAGATTTGTTTTGGCTTGCGTTGAGATGAGCCAGAATGGGGTGAAGGGGGTTGAGTGGGTGAAAGGGGGCCACAAAGTTCCCTGAACCGAGTGTTGGAGATCGCCGGACAAGAACATTCAGACCGCCACAGACCCACTGAAGATATAAAGCATTAGATGGTCCCAGCAGCAAATACATAGCTTGATCAACTCTCTCGAACCCATCTCGTCACCAAGTACTCGTTCCACATATTCTTCAGCCTCCATATAACCCAACAGAGCAGCTCCAGTAGCGACTTCGCCATCAACTCCAACCACTTCGGCACGATCGAAATGCATCTACGAACTACCATCTTTCTCCCATGCCTTGTAGCTAGTGTGTGTGCTACAAACCCACATAACCTGAAGGGTTCTTTCTCTAGCTTCCGAGCAGAAAACATGAAGCCAGACAACAAAACGATTGTGAATCTCTATGACGGATGCTCGGAGTTTGACCGAGATGACAAACTGGTGAGCACTGGGGGAAGTTGTATCAGCGCACTCTTGCGGGATACGTTCCTAGTCCTGTTTGCCGCACCTTATGACGCACCTGTGAATGTGGTCCACAACGACACCGTCCTCGATCCTCAGTCATCTGTTGAAAAGAGTTCTACCTTTGCTGCCACCGCAAGCTCTTCCCAATCCACAATTCCTACCCTGGCAATCTCGTCACAGTCGAAAGCCATCGGCACGGTAAACTTGCCTCAATCGACAGTCACCAGCACGATCGGCTCATCCCAGTCCACTGTGCCCGAAAGCTATGGTGTGAAGCTCAGACGAGAAGACGATTACGCACATTCAGTTCTCCTGGCTAGCATGAATGACCGACTCTCACTTGGTGGTAGAAATGTAATACGTGCCCTGGATGTTGGTGAATCAGAGTTACACCCTGGAGACGGCATCGCCATACGCACCAACATACGGGGTGATGATGCCGTCTTACACGTTCACACCAACGGCTCTCACGCAACTGCAGAGTTCAGGAAAGACACTACTCTACGTATGATGCGGCGCGATGAGGTTGTCCCTAAGGCCTCCACCTATCGGTTCTCCGAAGGGGCTTTCGGCCTCAAGATGCAAATCACCAAGGGAAACAAAGCCGGTCTGAGTCTGAATGATGTAGATACTTACTGGAACGCCTTTGCATACGGGAACGGCGAAGACGTTCCTGCGCTTAAGGGATCAGACTCATGGAAGTTCGCCGTATGCGATGTCAGTGGTTGGACGCAGCTCGCAGGCAAAGTCATTGCACTGGAACGTCCGTCCGATTATGGATACGAGAGTTACGATGAGTTTATCGCCTGCAAATAGACGATTGTGCCTCATGGAGAACCTTGAAGTTGTTTGGAATACAAGGCACAGATTGGACGATCATTAAGGAGTTGGCAGGATATATATCTGTTTGAGCAAATCGTGTATATTGGACCAGCAATATCATGTTGTCGCTATGATTCTCCCATGGTATTCAGATATATCGTGTTGTTGCTGTCCATCCTGACGATCTCAACTTACTGATGATCAGTATCGTGCCGATGAAGTTTTGCCGCTGGAGTCGATCGGATAATATCTAGTTTCACCGACTAAAGCTTTCTTGTATTTTAATTTAGTTTATAACATGTTGTGTTTGTAGATTGGACTTAAATCTGGAGAGGTAACGTTAATTTAGATTTAATCTACTGAAACTAACGTTAATCTGCACAGGCATTCGGTCAAACGTTATGGGTCGAGTCGCGTTGGAGAGACAGACGGATGCGCAGAGTGTTTTGCGAGAGCAAGACTTCATAGCGTTACCTGTCGTTCATTTCCTCACAAAGCTTGTCGTTGTATAGGTAGTTTGACGTCGGCGTAGCTCATGTTATGTTACTTGTGCCGCTAAACCAATGTCACACTGCCAACGCTACTCGTCTTCGACCTTTCCAGCGACTGCAAGCCTCGGTACTCTTTGAACATGCCGTTTCTTGTCTCCCGCGATATCGCTGTCGTTGTTTCTGACTTCATTCCCTGACTTTCCCCAGCTATGTTCATATCTCCAGAGATTCCTGACGCCCCCTCACTTGTCACTCTTCGACCTCAATTTTCGCTCAAGCCTCGCTCGTCGCTCCAAAGTCTCCTTCGAGTCTTGATGCATCGCTTTCACGCGCGTCATCTCCTCATCAAAGAAGAACACGCGCACCTCTCCGTCGTCGTCTCCAAGAATTCAGTCAGTCCAGCCTAGCTCGCTTACGTTTTCTCCAAGTGCCCACTCACCTCCTGTCAAACTACCACGCGTCGATGGGAGTCGTGCTTTATCTTTCTTCCCTTCCAGCTTCATCTTCAACAACATCTTGAAATGGGAGGTGTCGTAACGATGGCGGTTTAGTCTTGCCATGAAGCTCGACAGTCGTCCGACTTGGGGAGTATATACACAAATATATATCTTACGAGGGGGCGGATTATCTCAGTCGTGCAAAGGGTGCTATGATATCGAAATAAAGTGATCTCGCCATCATTGGTAATGAAATCAAAGTGCTGGGGCAGAATCGATGCATCTAGGCATCACTGTGCTCAACATCGATCGCATTGATGTGAAGGGCGACATCTGGTAGGTGGAGCAACTGTTGTGGATCATGAAGTCTCCAAATGGACTTCAGCTTTTTGACACAGACCTAACTCATTCCACTGTCACCTCCCAAAGAGAGCAAGCCACTATTGATCCTGCTTTCAACCACTCCGAGAATGATAAGTGCGCAAACGGAGAAGCCCCGAATTGTTGGGCGTAACTTAATTGTTCGTCGTACTGTCGACAACTCCTGCTCACCACTACGATACCCTGCTCACCGTTACCCTACTAACCTGGGCTAGAGAGCACCCACGATCCGGATGGAGCCTTTGAAATGGGAATATGACGTCCTCACATCTGAAGCCCTCCGCCACCTGCAGAGCGCAACCGAAGATTGAGGTGACTCTTATTCCCTACTGAAGCGTTGCCACAAATCTCACCCAATCCTGGAGCGATTCTGGCGAGCCACCAGGATGTTTCCAGTCTGGGTTGATAGGGACCAGATGGAACGTGATCAGGCCGTGTGTAGATGCTACGCCGTTCCGATGATGATAGTTTTCGCCTTTCAAGGCTTTGCTGGAGAGATTGCAGTCGCGCTCGGCCCTGCGGAAGTATTTGTTCGTACAGGCGGCTTGTCTAAGTGAAGTATCATCGCTCGGGTTGAAGCAATGCTGCGATGACTGATGCAGGTCAACCAGTCTCCCGAGTCGCTTGATGTTGATGGCCCAGATTTCGTCTCGACCATCAGAGTCCGTCTGTAACATGCTGCGGTCCACCAACGGATGCTCGACGTTCCGAACTCGCACATTGCTTTCTTCAACAGCGCCTTGTACGGGCATACAGATCAACACGTACGACTCCATCCTCACCTTGGATTCTTCTGCTGCAATCCGATCTGGAAGCAACATCCTCGACTAGGCGCTCATCTGACCACGCAACAAGCTGAAGATCTTGTCGTGCTGTTCCGGTTCCTCGCGTACCTTGTAGGAGCTCTTACCAGCTATTGCTCATCGGCTGCGAGAGCGAAAAAGACCATGGAAGACATCAAAGATGGAAGTATCGCACCTAGTGAGTCGTCCAAGAAGACCACACGCGACTTCATCAACACGTTCGCGGACAAGACACCCGACAAGATCTCGCGCGGCTTCATACACGCGGGGATCAGATCGATGAACCCAGCTCCCGTGTGTGATGCGCTTGGCGTGGAAGCAGTGGGGTGGAAATCATACATCGCCTCCGTAGGCCTACGGTGGTCTGTCAAACTGTCAACTGTTGTAGGATTGCCTCTACCTCCAACCAACATTATGGTCCAGATACGTGAAGCTGGAGAAAATCAACGACTGCAAGCGGATCATAGCATGGAAGCTGACGGTACGGTGGAACTATTGTGGGAGCTTCCCACCGTTCGAGGTGAATGGGACCCAAACATGTGAGGACGAGTCGGTTTGCAACTTGAGGTATAAGTCAGCTTTTCCATCCCGACCCCGAAATGTGCGACACAAGAAGACCCTTTACCCACAAAAAAGAAGCAGGAAGACGACTTTCAATGTAGGGCGCCCGGTTGAGACTGCCCTCGCAACATTTGTTGGACTGGCCCTACTCTTGGGAGTGATCTTTCCACCTACGGAGAAAATAAGACCGTGATGTGGCCCCTGCTGGCCCAACGCACGGGCCATGATCCGATTTTTTGGAAGAACGGCTCCTGGCCTGTGCGAGCATGCCCTGTACGGAGTAATTTCTTGACGACAAACGCCGCAGCGAAGTGTCGATCGTCTCCGCCCGCAATTGCGCACATGTTCTGTTGGGGACATTATTCATCGCTTTCCAGGTGCAATGGAGTATAGCGGGAGTACTCATCACACAATCCCTCAAATCTAACTCGTTGACCGGTCTCAAAGACCCGATGGCAGGAGAGCGACCAGCGCGAGTCACAGCCAAGGATGTGGATTCAAGGAGAGCCACCGCCGCCAAAGGGAATGCATGTAGCTCGAATCGTGCTACTCGAGTCGAAGTACGGATGGAAGTAAAGGAAGAAGGTGTGTTTGATGGTCGCCACCAGGCTCTTCAAATGACAAATGCACGTGTAGATGTAGCCTGCGCGACCCGCAAGGTGTGCTGGCGAGCTAGGGGCGGTCGGCTTCGGATCTATAGACCTGCATAGAGTAGCAAGGCTACCTCGCGCTACATACGTAAGAACCGAGCTCGGACGGAGTAAGGGGGCCGCTTCCGGGCCCACAAAAATGACCCACAGTTGGGTGTGTCAAAGAGTGTTTGTTGTGAAGCCGAAGTCGAGAAATTCTGTACAATCAACTCGAAAAGATACGGACTCAACTGATCGATTAAGTTACCGCACACCAAGCTTCACCCTCAATTGACTCCCCCTCAACAGCGCCCCCTTCACCTATCTCTGCTTGTTGAAGAAGTTTACGACCTTTCCCACGATTTAGCTTTGCTTTACGTGCCTGTTGAACCGTTTATCCTGCGGTACTACTTCTTTCTCGTAGAATTTATCCGGACTCATCCCACGCCCGCCATCGTTGAACTCTTTGATAAATTTTCCCCGAATTACGCCCTCTACTAAGCCCTGTCCTCCAATTGCGGTGTAAATGCTGGAAAATTTGGTTAGTCGAGGCAGTCAAACGTGGCAAGGCGGCTCTCCCAGATGACGACAGCGAAGGTTTGCCGCCCGTCGATCGGGTGCCCAAGCCCGTTTGTCAACCACGAGACCGACCTCGCACTCGACTGAATATTTGAGCTAACACACTCAACCTTTCCTCAAAACAGAGTCGAGTGACTACGAAGTCCGTCTTTCCACAGATCAGACTCTTCAACAGGCGTTCATTGCCTAGGCTAGTGAAGCCACAATATGTCCAGCGACGAGAGTAGGTTGTTCGTGGAATAGCTGATGAGAGGAGTTCCATGCGGAACTGACATGTCTTTAGGTGATCTAGATTCATCGGCACGAGAGACTTCAGGCTCTCCTACTCCCCCACCTCAGAACACTAGCATATTCGATGCGATCAACACTTCTCCATGCGTCGAGCTAAAACGACTCCTACGGACGATCTGGGCTAAGCATCCGCTGGCTCGCACCACCATCGATAACACTCTACGGCGACCGATAGACAAGTCCGGAACGCTGAAGCGCAAGGCTTTCGAAAGGTGTAAGAACTGTGGCGAAGCTTACGATGTCGAGTACAATGATATGGGCGATTGCAGATATCATCCTGGTAAGGGCCGAAACCTCACCTCTCGTAGTCTCGCACGATACTTACTTGTCTTCCGAATCAAAAGAGGGAAAGGAAGTGGACTACGAATCAGAGATCTGGGCCGATCACGATCCAGGGTGTCACGGTGACCCTCAACTACCTTCAATCATGGAAGATCCAGCCTTTGAAGACGGTTATCTGATGCCATGCTGCGAGAAGAGATCAAACTCCCTTGGTTGCACCATCTCTAGACACAAGCCGAGATGTGCAAGCTCTGGTGTTAAACGGGCT
Organism: Cladosporium phlei; assembly: GCA_003614995.1. NCBI lineage: Eukaryota > Fungi > Ascomycota > Dothideomycetes > Cladosporiales > Cladosporiaceae > Cladosporium > Cladosporium phlei. The sequence goes on along the minus strand of QZFA01000325.1, from coordinate 1,031 downwards.
AAGCGATAGATCTCCAAGAGTTGAGGACCTCTACCGATACATTAAATGCCACTCTTAGAGACAGGGTATGAACGTCGGAGCTGAGGTTCGCATTGAAGCACCGTATCATTCAGTCGCTTGTAGCATGAATTAAACACGAAATTGCATTCACGTCAATTCTCCGGCTATTGTAAAATGCATGGAACTCTAAGCGCAAAGAGCTCGCCACGCGGATAGGGACATATCAGCTTCTTATGTCTTCAGACTCGCCACATGTTCCAAGAATAGGTAGACCGACTGAATGACAGCTTACGCGATGACAAAAAGATCATGCCGCCACGTGTATGATTCTAGAGGTTCGAGAAGTAATCCTTCCCATGGAACAATTGAACGAAGTATTTGTGAATCGGCTAGAACTAATATCCCAGCTTGTAACTTGGTATAGATTTAAGTTTTGAAGTGATCATAAGGACTGAAGCCAACTTGCGGTTTTCGACACGGTAAAATCGCAGGAGCTGGCGTGACTCGAGTGAGCGTCGATGAGCTCATAGTTTATAGCGCAGAAGTAGCTCATGACATGCAGGTACATTCAGCAGGTACATTTATCGTGACTAGCTCGCCGCAGCGATCCCAAATTATTGTACCTTATTTCGATCTCACCAACTTACTTAGCCGCTCATACGCAAGGCAAGAAGGTGGAGCGACGGTTCGATTGACAGCAAGATGCGTTGGAAATGCACGATTGGCGTGCATTGCTGCTCGTGCCAAGCATAAAGCTTTGAACACCAAGTGTCTCCTCGCCAGCGTAGTGTAGCGAAACAGGAGCGGACGTTATATATTGCAAAGCTATCGTGTAACTATAGGGTTTCAACATGCTACTACTTCGGAACAGTTGTGCTATTCGTAGTTGCGAATCACCAATGACCGCTGGTAGGACCTGGTCCTGCGTTCCAGAGGCCACCCTTTTTCGATTTGTGGTGAGGGTTACTACGGCCAGAGCAGCAACATACGGAAACGAGCCAGAACAACGTAGCGGTGATCAGAAGGAGAGA
>QZFA01000324.1:0-14285 GCA_003614995.1 Cladosporium phlei | reverse complement strand
GCGCCCCCTCCTGCCGCCGCGCTCCCGTCCCCCCCCCCCCGCCCCCCCCCCCCCCTCCCCCCCCCGCCCCCCCCCCCCGCCCCGTTTCTTGCCCAGGACCACGGTGAGTGAGATGGAAGCTTAAAGTAGTAAGAGGTTGAGAGAGAAGGAGTGACTACGCGTCGGCGTCCAGCGGAGGCAGACTCATGCAAGGGTGTTGTTGTCGATCTGCGAGTATGCAAAGTAGTAGGAGAGATAGTAGCAACGTCTGGGTAAGATAGGACGCGAGCGAGCGACGATACTGTACTGTAGATGCTACTGTAATGACGGAATGACGCGGACGCGTTTCTGCTGCCCACATGGCGGCGGCGGCGAAGATTTCGTCGTCCATTCTCAGACAAGGGCTCGCGGTCGGGTCGGTTTCTCATTCTTTTTCAGACGGGCTCCCGACTGGGATGTGAAGCCGAGTTAGCCGTCGAGAAAAAGTGGTGTGCTTTGGAAATTATGGAAGAAGCTTTTCCACACGGCCAATCAAACTCTCGCCCTGTGACGACAAGCTCAAGCGCACGCACATGGCTCGCATGGCTGGTGGAGCTTGTGTCAAATTCAAAAAGACACGAAAATGCCCTTTAGCGTCCTTTTGCGCCATTCGTTCCTCGGCTGCTTCAGGATCTGATAAAGAGGGCTGTTTTTTCTGAAAGTCGTAGTCACGCTGTGTAGTAAGGCTTGTAGATCTCTTTATGCCTTGCTATCAGGATGTAATGAAGAGATCTGTCAGAATAGGCAGGTGTCAGCTATAGTGGAGTGAATAGGTAGAGAGATCAGGGTCCTTGCCAGACCCTTGGTGCCTTGTTAGGAAGGTATCCGATGGACATGTCCACATTTCAATTATACTACTGTAGTACTAAGGCTTTTGAATTATTACGCACACAAAAACTAGCCACTTTTTCCTTCCAGCTCAGTCCTCCCCGTCTCATCCAGTCCAGCAGATGTAGATTGTAAAATGTAGCAAATGTAGAAGAAAAATGTGGAATGATATGTACAAAAAAGCAAGAAGATGCTCGCTGGAAACATTGAACACACCAGCAAATCGGAGGCAACTTCTTCTCCGCCCCTCATCGAGATCGCCTCGGTGCCGGATGCCTCTGCGAAGAAGTCGGCTCAGCCCATACTCTCGAGTCTTTCATCTATCCGTTCATTCATTCGAAACGCCTTGATCAAAAGAGTCCAAGCAATTTCAGCCTCTACTTTCTCGAAGTCATAGGCGAAAGCTTTCCGTTCGCCGAAGGTCCAGGGCTTTGGGCTCTGCTAGGCGCCGCAGTGGGAGCCTGGGAGCGGTTGTGTGTCATGTGTGCCTTGACGAGGTGGCCGGCCGCAAGAGCCGAGCACAGCGAGAGTTCGCCAGCAAGCACACCTGCAGCGACGATCTTGGCGAGCTGCTGGGCGTTCTTGCCGGGAGTGGTGGGGTGGGCGCCACGCACGCCGAGGAGGTCGAGCATGGCTGCTTGGGGCTCGAGGATGGTGCCGCCGCCGATGGTACCGACTTCGATCGAGGGCATGGAGACGGAGATTTGGAGGTTTCCTTTGAGGCTGGGGATGGTTGTTAGCTTTGCTTTGAAGTGGTCATCGGGGATGGGGTGTGTATGCTTACTTTCTCATGACAGTGATGCAGTTGCTGCTCTCGACGTTCTGGGCGGGATCTTGGCCAGTGGCGAGGAAGATCGCGGTGACGATGTTTGCGGCGTGGGCATTGAAACCTCCAATGCTGCCAGCCATGGCGGAACCGATCAAGTTCTTGCTGATGTTGAGCTCGACGAGGGCGTCAACGTCGCTCTTCAGGACTGACCTGACAACGTCGCCAGGGATGATAGCTTCGGCGACAACACTCTTGCCACGGCCGTCAATCCAGTTGATAGCAGCGGGCTTCTTGTCGGTGCAGTAGTTTCCAGAAACGGTGATGATGGCCATGTCTTCGAAACCAGCCTCGTTCGACATGACGCTGAGGGCGTGCTCGACACCCTTGGAGATCATGTTCATGCCCATGGCGTCACCAGTGGTGGTCTTGAAGCGAATGTAGACGTATGTGCCGGCGATGGTGCTCTTGATTTCTTGCAGACGGGCGAAGCGAGAGGTGGAGTTAAAAGCGTCCTTCATGACCTTCTGACCAGGAATGCTGTCGAGCCAAATCTTGGCGGCAGCGGCGCGAGAGAGAGTCTCAAAGCCAACGCAAGGACCACGAGTCATACCATCACCAGTGAGGACAGTGACAGCTCCGCCGCCAGCGTTGATAGCCTTGCAACCACGGCTCACACTGGCAACGAGAACACCCTCGGTGGTGGTCATGGGGAGGAAGTAGCTGCGGCCGTCGATAGTGAGCGGGCCAGCGACACCAATGGGCAGAGGAGTGTAACCGATGACGTTCTCGCAGCAAGCTCCGAATACACGGTCGTAGTCCATGTACTTGTAGGGGAGAAGGGAGTTTTCGAGTTTGGAAGTGAGATCCTTGGTAGCTGCGGTGCGTGCAATGACCGAACGACGAATCTTGACAGCACGGACCTTGTCACCGAGAGTCTTCTCAAGAGCATATCCGGGAATCTTGCCGCGAAGAGAGAGGTCGACCAGCTCGTTGTCAGTGAGGGTGGGTGCCTTGCCTGCCTTAACAATGGCCTCGGCCTCTTCTTTGCTACGAATGACAGAGCCGTTGGGCGCTTCATCAAGCTGGCTGAGTTCTTCAAATACTCTGTCTTCGGGGTTCTCGGCCTTTGGTGCGATTGCGTGTCCGTTGGTGGCAGGTGCGGTGGCTGCAGAGTTCTGGTTGTTGTCAGAGCCTCTGATGCTCCACCTTGCTGCGTTGAAAAGATATCCGTTCAAGACCAGACTGAAGACCAGGGCAATGATAACCCACTTGCTGAACACGGGGTCTTCGAAGCTCTTCAGAATGCTCTCAACAACCCTGCCGCCAACAGCCGAAAAGACACCATCGGAGTAATCGACCTCGAACATAGACCAGTCGGATTTTTCCGCAGGCGAGTAGTGGACAGAGGGGAACTGAAGATCGTACTTGACAGGGTTGAAGACGGTGACGGAGAGAGGCTTGTCGCCGGCCTTGGCGTTTGCAGACAGGTGGTCCAAAGCGCTTCCAGCGACCTTGAAGGGGTCCATCGGGAGTTGGCTCATGACATTGACAGGCGACGGGTTAGCACCACGGAAAGGCATGGTGCAGAGGTTGAGCAAATTGATCAAAAGGAAGCCAGTGACCATGAGGACCTTGAATCGGGGAATGCTGCTGTCCTTGACCTTGCGACCGAAGATGCTGGTCTCGCTGCTCTGCAGGAAGTCGTCTCTGGGCCAGTCGTTGCTGCTTGCGACAGTCTCGGCAACACGCTTGCTGACACCATCCTCCTCGAGAGCCTTGCGGGTGGCCACATGGCGCTTGATCCTGGTGATCTCGAGCTTGATGGTGAGAATTGCGGTGTAGAAAGTGAAGAGCATGATGCAGTCGAAGAAAAGAGTCCAGGCGGCGAGGAAGCAGAATTGGCGGAGACCGCCCTGGATGCCAGAAGCGGCGCCCACACACAGAATAGCGATCTCGACGGCGTAGTCGCGAACAATCTCAAAGCCGCGCTCGCGGACAGCGGTCTGCACAGCGTTCTGGATGGTAAGAGGAGCCTCGAGTTCGTTCGAGTTCGGGCTACCAGGAGGAGACGTGCGCCTGCCCTGAATGGCAGCGGAGAGAACAGCCTGGGTGAGAATAATCGGCTTCTCGAATCCAACAGTGACGACCAAGAACGGAAGGCCCTCAGAGAGTAGCACAACGTTGACCGGCACGCCCATTTTCATGGTGACCATCAAGCCGAAAAGGAAAGCCATGGCGGATGAGAAGAGAACGCTGGTACCGAGCCAGAAGTTGGAGCCCAGCCTGCGCATGCTTGTGAAGAGCGAGATGAAAGTAAGGTACATGGAGATGTAGCCGAGAGACATGATAACAATGTCCAAAGTCTCTGCGTTCTTGACCAAGTCCAGGAAGGCGGTCCACGAGTTCTTGGCCCAGTCTACGAGGGTGCCAGAGCTGGCGACCTTGGAAGACTTCATCAGCCACATCTTCTGCTCCAGCTCGTCGTCGCTGCCGTCATCTTGGGCGGAAATGTCAACGACTGCAGGAATTTCCTTGACGCTCTCCAAGAATCGAGCGGTCTCGTGGTAAGGCATGGAGAAGGCAAGAGCGGTGTCGGAAGAGATGGTCGAGAGGATGTTTTCAGAAGACGGCATGACCTCGATCGAGCTGCCCTTGGGGAGGGACAGGTTCTGCAACAAGGCATTGGGCGAGACACTTGCGCCAGCGTCCGGGAAAGCCAGAGTGACCAATGCGATGTCATTGCGCAGCTGCTCAGCAACACGCGGTTGTGCTCCATTCTCTTCAACCTGCCACTTCCAGGCGGTGTCCTCGCTCAGTTGTAGCCTCCTGCTGCCGGCGCTCAGAGCGCCAAAGTCGACCTTGCCAATGCCGCTGGAGATGGAGGGCTGGAAGAAGCCAGTCTCGAGCAGGCTGATGTAGGTGGTGGAGGCGAGGATGGCGAAGAAGGAGAGGGTGTAGACCGGGTGGGTGCAGGCCTTGTGCGAGACGGTCTGCAGGTACGGGGTGATCTGGCGGTTGTAGAAACCTGGCTTGTCGGGGTTGGTGGGATCGTAGTTGCGCCGCCAGCGCGTGGGGATCAGAGACTCGAGCATGTTGAAGCTCTCTCTGCGCGTGTTGGAGGTCGGAGAGGGGATGCGGTTTCACCAGGTGGCGGTGCGGTGCTGCGTGAGTTGCTTTTTGTGTCCAGATCCGATGTCGCGGACAAGCGGCCGAGGGGACTTGGTAGGATTGGATGTAAGTGAGGGCTTAGGGGTTAGTATTGTTCGGCGGATGAGTGCGCAGAGGGCATGCCGTGGCGCACAATCACGGTCACGAGGATTGTCGAGTGGTGTGTGTAGGGAGTGAATGCTGGTGTTGACTCTTCCACAGACAGGAAACAAATGTTCTGCCAACCTGCTGCAGGCTGTCCGTCCGTGCTTCGAGGCAAGGCAGGGTAGCGGTTTATCTTAGTGGTGTAGCGACTTGGTAGCTCGGTCGGTCCCTGAAAAGGAGACTTCCAACAATTCTCAAATGCCGCGAGGCAAGAACCAACAATCGAACCTTCTCACCGCAAAGTGCCGGAGAGAGTGGGAATGAATACTGTATTATTTGTGATGGATGTTGGTACTCGGCGGTCAAGAGCGGTGTATGCAGGAAAGTAGCTGTACATGTACAGTATGCATACTAATACTAGTCATCATTCAATGATGTATGCCGCGACTCCCACCACCAACAAAGCCCCCAAGTCAATGTACCACTTTTTCCCATCCCCAAATCCATCCCAAAGATCCCAAGACCGTTTCCGCCATGCCCCAAAAGATAACCATGGTGAAATTCCCATCCTTCAGCCTGCGATGAAATTGACTTGATCTAGAGACAAACTAGCGTCCGACGCAATCTGCACCTTCTTGCAGGACGCGATATGCACTTCTTGCAGCGGCAGGCCCCTACATAAAATGATTGGACGCCTTCTCAATCATCGTGCAGAACTGCAGGCCGCAGCGGTCTCCACGGATGTGAAGCCCTGATGTTCCCGACAAATTGGGGGCTCCACTACTCCACTTTGCCTACCTGACTTGCTGGCGAGTCTATCTCCAATGGTCCATAAGGATTAGGATCATAGACTTGTGTGATTTGTTGAGGATTTGATAGACCTGTTTTGCTATCCAGTCGAGCCAGTTCAGGTGCGGTTTTGATACATGGATGCCCGGCCCAAGATACGTAACGATAGCAGCAGCCACAACGACAACATCATCACCTATAGCATGAGCCACCAACAAGTACGTGGACGCCACGCGGGAACAAAAACCGAAGAAAGCTTCCCTCCTGCACGACAGAGGCCAATTCTTGACTCCGACTGGCCATTCGGTCCCCGCAATTCCTGTGGCTTGGAAGCTGTCGTACGATTTTGTCGTGGCAGTTGCGTGCCGTGTATGTACAACAGTCGATACATATACATATGCAGTGCAACACAGAGACTGAGAGATTCGTTCGATTGATCTCATTCCTGCATCTCGACTGCGTCGTGCGATCTTCTTTCGCTGGGCTCTTAAAACCGCGGCGCCGTCTCAACTTTCACGTAGGGTTGGGGTTGGGGTTAACATCATCCAACAAGAGAATGCATATCTCGCCATTGAGCTCCGAGCTCGACTTGTGAAGCGATGAGGTTGTTGTTTATGTTGTATTGACAATCTATGTATTCGATGGTGATGTTTGGGTGGGTTCTTGTACCTCATTTGGTCGATTTGCTGACTTTTGAATTTTTCCACTGGACTGATCTTAGAACATGCATGAAGATCGCACAAGTTGAGATTGTATTCACATCCAAATCAGTCACTTGCAAAATGTTCCACTGCTTCTATGTCTATGTCATCTAAACATCACATCCACGAGAATGCTCCAAACCAGCCCCAAACACCAGAACCAAATCATCCCAATCTAGTCCCAATACCATCATCAAGTCATGCCAACCCTCCCGTAACCCGCTCAACAAATCCCACCGGCGGCTCAAAGATCAACACATGGAAATGCTCAATCGCCCTCACGCTCTTCAGCTCTCCCCAATTCCGGAACCAGACAACATTCTGCTCCCCGCAATCTCGCGAGAAAGTCTCCCTCACAAAGCCTTCGATCTCAGCCCTGCTTGCAGGCAACAAGTCATCAGTCACAGGGTCCGAAGGAAAGGAGAATTTGGTCCAGACGACGAGGTGCACGATCCGCGTGTCAAGGCCATAGGGCCAGTCATTGGGGAGGATCTTCCAGTTTTCTGTATTTTGTTGGCGGTGCTGTCAGCAATCGGGAACTCGAGTTCATGGTGAAAGTGGCATAGAGCCCAATACCTTTCTCATCAAACCTGCCCTCCCTGCTCATCCCTACTTCCTTCCCCCAACCCAACCTCTCCTCAAGAATGAACCGCATCATACTCCCATACTCCTTCACTATCCCCTCCGTCCATTTCCGGTACTGCCGCAGTTCGCTGGGGACCCGGGTAAACTGATCCAAGCGGTTGGCGGCTATGAGGGAGCGGACTTCGGGCCATGTTTTCCGGGTGAAGAGGGCGTCTGGAGTGGCGAGGTTTGAGCGCTCTTTGGGGTGGTGAGTGGCGTAGAGTAGATAGCTTGGGCAGGTTGGGGTTTGTTCGGCAGGGGGCAGGTTTGTGTTCCACCAGTGGCTTCCAATTGGGGTGGGTGTTGTGATGAGGACCTTGGAAGAGGTTGTGGCTGATGTTGGAGTTGGGATTGATGTGGTGAGGAGTCTGGGTGAGCTTGTGGCTGATGTTGTTGCCGTTCTGGTGGCCATGGTTGGAGTCCTGGATGCTGGATCTCGTGTTGTTTGAGATGGAGCTTGATGGAAACGGGCTGGCGAAGTGAAGAAATGCCGGGAATGGTGATGGCTAGAACAAAGAAAATATACCCCTACCTTGACAAGTGAGTCCTGGCCAAACAGCTTGCCAACAATGAGACATGTGCTTGCTATCAGCAGCATGAATGGAGATCTCGAGATGCCCAACTGCTATCTTGTGATCGGCTTCGAGCGGTGTATCCGTTCCAGAAGCGGTGTGAGGTGGAAGATGACCGGGCGGTATATATACAGCACCGCTGATATCGCCATGTACATTCGCATGTGTAGTTTCTTCCATGCATATGTATGGAAGAAGTCAGTAGCATGCCGTGGACCAAGGCAAGTTTGCTATACCGGTAACTTGACTAAGGCTCCCATTGACAGTGCACAGCATGCATGCAGCAGTACAACGGGTCCAGACTCTGCAGACCAGCGTTAGCGATGAATCGCCTCCAGCTTGTCTTCATCTCCGGAGAGCTGCCAGGCACGCGCCGGCTCTCCTAGCGCTCGACTTGGCAGGTACGCTTTGGTACTGGCTGGCCGATACGAAATAATTAGGAGTGTTAGTCTTTGATCCAACTGGCTCAGGGGGGACTAGTCAGGGCGAATTACCTGGGAATTAGCTGTGATTTGGTGCCGGGGCTCATGAATAATTGTATGAATTGCATGTGCCGTTCCGTTCCTGCAGATGCGAAGATTCACAGAGCCTATCATACCCATCTAAAGGAATCGCGGACTCGCTTAATCGGAGGTCGTCGTTCAATCGTCTGCATGGTCCAGGGGTCATCTGAATAATAGCCAGTCCACGCGAGTCCTGAACTTCTCAACTGCAAACGCGGTTGTTGCTTTGCCGCCGTGACGGGAAGACTGCTGTTAGTTAGTGTCTTCAGTAAGGCTACCGCGTATTGCTTCCGCCGACTTCCTTGTCGTAGCCCTCTGTCGTGTTCTGTTGTGCTCGTCTGTTCTCCGTTGCTATCCCTACCTCTGGCCTTGTCTTACCGCTGCCGACCTGCTGTACTCACCACTGTTACCATCTTCGCAATACCTCCAACACTGTCTCTACCACATCAATAATTCGGCTATATTCAGCCACTGCTATTTTTGATACCTGGATTACCACACCGCATCTTTTAGGTTCCTCCTTTGCGCCTGCCGTCGGTCCCCACAATCCAGCCCACGTGCAAATCATCCCGACCTACACTTCTACTCTCCAACATACTACATACGGCAATACCACTACAACACCCAGTCAATCGTTTGTGAACGACCCTTACACTTCTGCGCCCCTCCAGTTGCGCAAGCCTGAGACACCACAACTCCGTCCGAGACACCACGTGCTCTCCCACCACCCCCCTTGGCATACACCGCCGGAGACTCCTCCTAGTCCACACGCCCTTGACTGCGCGCCGCATGCGATCGCTATCACGCGCCTGATCGCCTCTCCACTCTTTTGCCCTGCCTTTGTCGACCATGAACCGCTCGAATGGGCCTATATCGCCGCTGTCCATGAACAGCACCGAGTCGGGCTTCGTTTCACGCTACGGGAACCTTGGACAGCAAAGCCCTGTTGGCACCCCTCCGAACGAAGCGCCTTACAACAATAATGCTGGACCATACGCCGGATCGCGCCCTCCTCCAGGCGGTCCTTCTTCGCCGCCCACATCCCAACACCCCAGCGGTTCGACCGACATGTCACGGCCCTCTGCCAGCGGCAGCAGCGTGAATGGCCAGCGCCCGCCCTCTTCTGCAAGTTCGGTAGGCGCTCGCAGCGAAGGACGACCGGGTCCTGCGCCACCAGGCACAGAAAGACGTCCCATGTTCAGACCAGAGCATGAGGAACAACTACACAAACACTACTTGAACCTGCGGCAATATCTGGCTTCAAGTCTGCGCGATGAAAAGGGAAACATCAGACCGAACCGGGCTAGGGACAAGCTGTTGCGGCTTAGTGTGACGCAGTTCATGGAGCTCAGTACGGATGTGTTTGACGAGTTGATCCGGAGGGAAGACGAGCGCTTGCAGCGTGTCAAGGACGTACCGCGCTTCCTACTCCCCAAGACCACCTTCCATCCGAAGCGGAATCAGGCGAGACAGAAGCTCTCCACTCTGCCTCTGGATCGCTTCAGGCAGCTGGCCACGGACGTCTTTTACGAACTCGAACGCCGCATCCCTAGATTCGCCAACGGCGACTCGAGTAGGCCTCCTAGTAGTGCTAGCAGCATTAGCAGTCGTAGGCCCAGCCAGGCGGGCATGCGCCCTCCACCTATGCCTGGCTACCGAGGCCCGCCCATGCCGAACGGCAGTAGACCACCAATGAGCCCTGGGCCGAATGGGCCGAATGGACCGAGTGGACCGAATGGTGCTCCAATCCGCCCCCCAGGAACCGGCCGACAACCCAGCGATGTGAGCGAACACATGCCCTTACGTCCTCTCGGGTCTCACAGAGTCAGCGAAAGTAGCGACTCAAATTCGCTTGGACGTCCTCTGCCCAAGACGTTCCAGAGCAACACAATCGTGCCCAACAAAAGTACCATGGTGGAGGATGACGATGAAGAAGAAGAAGAGACGACACTCGGAAACCAGCGCTTCAGCGAAGCTCTGGCCTCGGTCACGGGTAGCGAACAAGCTCGCCAGACGATCAAGACACAAGAAACAGAACTCACACGGCTGCGGGAAGAGTTGTCGGAACAAATAACGATTGTTGGCAACCGAAGTCAATGGGACGCATTACGAGACGACTTGGAAAAGAAAGCCAACGAAGCGGAACGTGTGCGGGAAAACATGCAGAGAGAGATTGATATCATTAAAAGAGAAAAGGACGACGAACATGAGGCACACCTGGAACAGATCCGAGATCTGGAGGATGCGAGAGCGCAACTTGACAGGATGAAACTGGAGAACGAGAATCTGCACGCACAGAACGAAGACTTGCAGAAACAGATGCAGACCCAGCAGGCTGAGCTGCATGAGCTGCGCGAACAGTCACATCAAGCTGGATCTGGAACCAGCGAGGAGGCGAACCGCCGGATTGAGCTTCTTGAAGAACAGCTCGCTACGCAAGAAAAGCTCACCAACGAAGTCAAGGAAGAGGCCACACTATACTTGCGCGAGATGCGTGACTTGAGCCAACAGAACGATTCCGCGATCGAGAAAGAAGACAGGCTCGCCGCACAAGTAACGAAGCTGGAGAGAGAAGTCGAGCAGTGGCGGGAACGCTACGCCAAAGCCAAGGCACAGAACAAGGCCCTTCGTGCCTCTACCCTGGGTCTTGGTCTCTCATCCGTCGACATGGGCAACTTGTCTCGCGAAGACAGCTTCATCTCTCGGGACGGTCTTGTCAGCGATGTGGACATCACCCGCTTCCAGCTTTCGGTTGACGAGCTGCTCAAGTCCGCCCGCCAAACTGGTAGTGACTCCATGCTCGAGAGCGTCAAGCAAGTCACTCTCTGCGTCTCCGCGATCTCAGCGACTGTCGGCACAGATGGCTACCCTACGCCTTCTCCATCTCCTCACTCACCAACAAGCGCACCATCCACCACTTCTCCAAGCGTAGCAAAGCTAAAAGCCCGCGTAATGGGCACAGCAAACAGCCTCATCACCGCCACGAAACAACACGCCTCCGCCAACGGCCTCTCGCCCGTCGCTCTCCTCGACGCAGCTGCAAGCAACCTCACCGCCGCCGTCGTTGAGCTCGTCAAAGCAGTCGGCGTCCGCCCGTCCTCAGCTTCCGAAATGCAAGACGCCAACGCCGACCTCGACTCCATCTACAGCCCCGACCCTTCCTACCCCTCACCCTCAATCGACCTCGTCCGCTCCAACGAAATGAACGGCCACGGCCACCACGCCGACTCGCCGCCCGTCCAGCCTCTCAACGTCGGCAACGGCCAGCAGAAGAAAGCTAATGGCTGGTTCGGCTGGGGCAAGGGCACGAGTGTCGACGGCTCGCCGAGATCGCCTCCGAGTGCCGACGAATACGATCCCTACCGCTAGGAGCCTACCTTCGTATCGCTGGCGGTCCAGTGCATCAACCTCAAGGATCGAGGCCGAGACCGAGACCCGAGCGGTGTCCGCAAAAGAAAAGAATTTGTCTAGCAATCTAATGTCTGCGTGCACCACGCTGGGTCCGTTTTTGGAAAGCTGGAACCGGCCATGCCTCTGGAAGCATTATCACCACCACCACTCGACATGCCGAATGCATCATCGACATCTCCTCGGAGCGCGACTTTTTGGATAAACTTCGCACATGAGAACCTGAGTAATTACGAGGAGGCTTATTGATTACCATCCTTTCTTCTCCGGCTTGCCTTGCGTGCTGGAGAAAGCCACACACACAATTCACAAAATTGGATCCACCGGAGTTCTTTGGAAATGGCCCTTTTTATTCTTTTATTCTTCCTGTGAAATTTTCACTCCATAACCCAGTGGGGGGAGTTGGTTTAGCGACTGTTTTGTTCCTTCCTTTTCCCGTCTTTATTTTTGGACAATCGCAGTCGCCGACTGTGATTATTTTATCAAGAATTTCGGAGGAAATATGCATCACGTGACACATTATTTCCAATACTTATCTAGTATATCATATTTTCTTCTTCTTCAGCAACAACGCGATGCGAGACGTGCTTCGCTTTTTACAATTTCAATCAATTATTTCGAATATTGAGAGAGAAGAGGAGGGTACGTTTGGGTGTTTGCGTGGTGGTTGGTATACGAGTCTTGTTTTATCTTCTCTGTTGTAGCAGGTAATCAATGAGCATGCTTGTACACACCGTCTTTGTGAACATGTATCCCAGCCAACTGCCTGCTGTCAATTTTCTTGCTTGCCGTTTCTTCGCTCGCTCCATGATCCCTCCAGCAAACTCACATCCCCAGGAAGAAGAAAAGCCACCGGAGTGGACTGACCGCGATAGTGATCAAAGCGATTGAATCAAAGTCTGTACAGTCCAACTCGATGTCAACCATTGCGTTCACTGTCGCACTCGGTCCGCACGAGTGGCTTCCCTTCTTCCTGGGGATGGGCTCCCTTCCCCCTCCCGCTCCCTTCACCTTCTCCTCGTCTTCGACCACCAGTCCTCCTCCTCTGGCACGCATGACGCCCTCGGCAACCACGCTCCAGTACGACGAAAAGCTCAATGCGGAATGCGACGGCCTTGATATCCGCAACACGCCCAGTGACACTCTCTCTTTATCGCCGCCCAAACACCCTCCTTTCGACCCATCATCTCCGCTCCGCTCCGCTCCTCCTTGCGCTTCTCCTTCTTCTCCTTCTTCGTCATGTCCAGTTCGGTCATGCTTCGTCGTCGGCGGCACTGGTATTATCCTTGGGGTCTAGGGGGGTTGTTTCTTGTTCGTTCGCGAAAGGGTGGAAGAGTTTTGTTTTCCATGTCCGGTCGATGTCAGATCGTTAGGTCGTGCGCTTACTGGGGGCAGGCAGCCCGGCAATGGGCGTGGCCAGGCTGCCTGCTTGCAGCGGTAGCACACGCGCTCCTGGGTGATCTCAGAGGGGCAGTTGCGCCCCTTCGGCACAGGTGACCGGTCTCCTCGCCGCCTAGTATCATGTCAGCTTGTGTTTCGTTGATCAATGGGGAAGAGTGTGAGGGAGTACGTACAGTTGTAGCACTTCTGGCCCTGGGTGCAGTCGCACTGCCTCCTGTTGAGTTTTGACAGGAGGCAGTGCGGCCTTCTTCGGCCTGGCCGATGGCGGCGTCTGGAAGAGGCTCGATTATCCTCTACCTTCGAAGCCACCACCGGCCGGGCTGTTTCTTGGTCGTTCTCGAAAGGGTGAAAGTGCCTGGCCGTGACGTTTTCTGTTGTAACGCCACGGCCGGGGCTTCTTGTTGAACTTGTCGGCCAAAGCCTCGAGACGGGGCTGTTACACTTCTCGATCCTGCCGTGCTTCTCGAAGAGAACAGTGATCTCTTCCTCGGTCAGGCGTGGGTGGATGCCGGTGACGAAGAGGTTGGACTCTGGAGTCTTCACCAAGCAGCAGCTGCTGCTGAAAGGCGCATACCCAGGCCATGACGTGTTCCGTGACGCCATGCCATGACCCGGGGGGCTCGGTTGGGACTTCGAACCAATGCATCAATTCCAGCAGCAGCTGCCGCTGACAGGCGGATGTCCATGACCGGGGCGGTTGGCGGCCTTCAAACAAAGATCCGTAAAGATGCCGCCAGACCAAGGCATGCATATCCAGATGCTGAGGCAAGCGGTCTCGATTGTCGGCTTTGCCCATTTTAGGTGGCCGTCGCGGCCTTTGCTGATGTTTCTAATGACCCTTCGCTCGGCTTTGGTCGCTTGCCGGCAGTTGAGAGCACTGAGGTGTGCTGTAGCCAGGGTATGTTGATGTGGTGCGAGGAGCACCCAATGCTTAAACACCCAACGCCCAAGAATAAACGTCGGAATTCCGACCAACTGACCAGAGCCGTTCTGGTGCGGTGAATGTGTCATCTCAGGAGAGACATGCGACGCGTCCGAGTGCGTCTGGTTCAAAGGCGCGTTGGACATACCAGCGTACGAGGGCTGTCTCGAACCGTATGATGCACTGGTATGGGTGTATTCGCATTCGTGTTCACCGTCGCTCTTGCGACAACCTCGCCATAAACTACCAGGAAGAATTACCTGGGCCTGACGAGGCGCCGCTTAAGGTTGGTATTCGCATCGCGGCCAGTTGCCACCACCACCACCACCACCACCGCTCTGCTGGCCGCCCTGGTAGCCGCCGCCCTGACCGTAGCTACCTTGACCTGGAAACTGTTAGCAAATTGTTGAATTGAACGAGGGAGGATATGCGTACCCTGGTCTGGGTAGCCGCCGCCACCACCGCCTGGAGCGCCACGCCAGTTGTTGCCGCCGCCCT
>QZFA01000323.1:0-14445 GCA_003614995.1 Cladosporium phlei | reverse complement strand
CCCCCCCCCCCCCCCCCCCAAAGCCAATCTGGACGAAACCCCACGACATCTCGTAGACTCAGTACGGCAGATGCGACGTCGTGATGTTGTGTGTGTAACTTGAGGGCGCAACGGAGTGGTCTGACTTGTTCCTGCGGACATGCAGTGCACGCGTATGTACATGTGTGTAGATAGTACCTATCGAGGATGCAGTTGAGAGCATTATCGTGGAGGCTGAGTTGCACCTGCGCCTCTGCCGCTTTGAATCTGGTGATGAGATTGGTAGGAGTGACGGACTCGATTGAATTCACAGCCGCGTCCAGACACTTGCACACAGACCTTGGGCTGTTGCGATCTGGCCGGTGGAGTGAACGAGACGGTGAAGATTTGTGCCGTGGTAGGAGGTGAAAGTGGAAGATTGCACTGTTACACTCGATTCGATGCGGGGACAGCACCGCGACGTCATACACCCTTCAACCATCACCCTTCCTCTGTCCTGCGATACCACTCTCTTCACTTCTTTTGCCAAGCGTGTCTGTCGAAGGATAAGCATCTCGACACAGCATCGCCCACGCAAACGAAGTATTCACAACCTAACATCCTCACCCGGCGATCCTCATTGCATCAGCACCGCCAAGCAGCATTCAGCCGCCTCGAGCCCGACCGCGAGGACTACTGTAGCACGCGGCAAGCAGACCCTTGCGAGCGCTTCCCACACCCGAGACACACTGCGTAACTCGTCCTGCAGCCTGACTGGTCCAGAGCCCTCACCTGCTGCATTAGTGGAGCGAAAGTGACGCTCCCACACAGCACAGCCTAGCCCCTAGCCTGCGCCGAGAATACTTAAGTCATCCCGCCGCCGCCATGGACTACCCCGTTGAAGTCGTTGCCAACATCGCCGACGACTTCGCTGACTCCAAATACTTCGATCGCTTCTACGACATCGTCACCGGCGCAGACAAAAAATCCAAAAAGCAACAATCCCAGAAACTGCCCAACATTTCGGACACCCAGCGCCCCAAAGGCGACTCACAAACTCGCCGCTCGAAGCGCACCGTCGTCGACCAAAGCCCTAGCCGCTACGACCCGGACGAAGAGAGCTCTCACTCCGAACGAGTCCTGCGCGAATACGAAGCCGAACGCGACGATCCGCTCCGTAAGCCTTCAGCGTCCCTCGTCGCAAAATCGGTCGGTCTACGTCTTGCAAACGACAAGCGTCGCGATAGTGTCGGCATGTCACAAGCAGCCCCAGGCTACAGCCGTTCAGAACACGGCCGCTCAGAGCGCGCGACTTCCCAGCGTGGTGCTCCAACCAGAAACGACGATTACTACGACGACGAGTACGAGAGCGACTACGATGATCGCAACGGAAGACGCACCAGAGCCACTGGCCGTGGCTACGACGCCGAGCGCGATCGCGAGTTCGACCGCGAGATCATAGAGACCGAGCGCTACCGTGGTGTAAGTCCTGCAGTCTTGCAGTCTTGACCTTTGCTGTTTAATCGCTGACACGTTTCATTTAGCCTGCCCGCGACGCAGACGCTCGCCGCCCCTTCAACGATCCCTACCAAGCAGGCCCGTACCAGCCGGGTCCCTACCTCTCCCCACAGCAAAACAACCAAGTCCAGCCCTACCGTCGCTCGCAAAACGACCTCTTAGCCACAAGCGCACGCTCCCGTTCACGCCGCGACAAGTCCCGCGGCCGCCGCGACTCCTACTCGCGCTCACGCTCCCGTTCTCGCTCGCGCAGCCGTTCGCGCTCCGGCATCCGCGGCAAATTCGACGAGCACTTCGACACCTCCCTACAAGGCCTCGGCGTCGGAGTAGCCGGCGCCCTCGTCGGCGGCTTCGCCGGCCGCGAGTTCGGCGGAAACAAGAGGACCAGCAAGCGCGACATGGCGATCGGAGCCATCGTTGGCGGCCTGGGCGCCAACTTGGCGGAGAACAAGTTCCGCGACTGGCAAGGGAAGCGCGAGAAGGGCGAGAGTTACGACGATAGGTATGATGATCGCTACGATAGACGGGCCAGGAGCGCCATGAGATGACGATGATGATGCAAACGACAAAAGACGACGGAGCTGGCGGTTACGACTTTCCTTTTCTGTTTTCCCTTTTTCCCATCAACTTACGATAACTCTGAATACGCGGGCAACGATGAAATGATTTTTATCTGATTTTTGTCTTCTAGATGGGCTGGCATTCCATGGGCCTACTCCAATTGAAGGCTGCTCCTTCCCTCCGGCATTTTAGGAGAGTCGGATAGGTAACGAGGAAGGCGAGCGACTGACTGGGCAAGCGACTACTGGCGGAGTGCATCAACGAGAATGAGCAGCGGCTAGACACGACTTTCTTTCTTTCACTATGAGAGGAAATGAAATGGAGATTGGGCGGGCAACGGCAAAGGCATGGAAAGCATCAAGGTCACAGGGGCAATAAAGACCTATGGAAATGGTATCAAGCGGAAATGAAATGGAAAATGTAAATGAAACAGGACTCTCGACTCGTTCCCAACTCTCACTGAATTAAAGACAGCGGAAGGCCTCATCTTCTGTGTATGTGACTACTGTTTGACTGGAATCGAGCTTTCGTGATCTTCTATTCGATATCTACCGGTTCCCCTCGAGCAATAGTCCATGCTCATGTTCCATGCTAAGTTAATGCCAATGCTTTTTCGCTTCTTTCGCTTCTTTTTTGGGTTTCTTTTCCACTTTGGTAGGTAGCTGCAAAGCAAGCCTTTTCGCGTCACTTCCCACATACGCGCCAATTTGCCTTTCCTCCATGCTTCTTGCTACGGACCGAGACATTGCAGCAGCCTCTCTCTCTCTCTCTCACATAATCCCCAACGCCCCAAAAGCCTTGACAACATCTCCATCCACACGCGCCAACCACTCCTCCTGGAAATCCGCCCTCCGGCCCACCGCCTCCCCAAGATAATGCTTGATCCACATCGGCAGTCCAAAGCGGTGCACAGGGTCGCTGTTCGACAGATCCCGGCGGCGGGAATCTTCGGGGGCTTCTGGGCTCGCGCCAGCCGCGACGTCTTCGCTCGCGGTGCTGGTGTACACTAGCGAGTCGGACAGAGGGTCCTTCGCGGGCGTCGAAGGGTCGACGTCGATATCGGCGTCTTCTTCGCGCAGCTCGACGACGACGGACGTCCAGATGGACATGAGGGATTGCAGGTGCTGCAGGATCCAGGGCTGGTCTGTTTCGAAAAGTTTGGTCAGGGCTAGGGCGGTGAGTTTGCGGCGCGAGGGGTCGCCGATGTTTTCGAAGTGCGAGGTCCATTCTTCGAGGAGCCAGGGCATGGTTGTGGCTAGGTCTGCTTGTTCGGGAGCGCTGGCTTGGATGGCTTGGCAGAAAGTGGAGGGGGAAGCGATGGCGAGGCGCGCGAGGATCGAGAAGTAGTCTGTTTCTACGATGCCGTCGACGGGAGGGTCGAGGGCGCGCGGGCCTGTGGTACAGTGTGCTTTCCAGCTGCCGTGCAGGCCTGTGAGGAGGGCTGGAAGGAAGCCAGTGGAGACGAGGTCGGAGGCTGTTTGTTCGACTGCTGCTTCGGCACCGAGGTGCTCGGCCGCACGGACGGCGGCTTCGACGAGGTTACAGACGAGGCCGTTGGCGTCTGGGCGAAGGGTGCCGATAAGGGATGATAGGGAGGCGAAGAGGGAGGGGCGCAGGGGTGGTGAGAGCATATGTGACGGTGCGAGGAGGAGGTATGAGTCTGCGATCTCGAGAGCTTTGCGGAGATTCTCCGAGCCGAGCTCAAAGATTGGGAGCAGGTATTGTGCAAGAGAGAGTAGGTCTGACGATACTGCTGATGAAGGTGTTTGGGCGATGATGTTGGCCCACAGGTCGAGGGCATCTTCCAGGAGATATACTTGTGTCTCCGAGCCGGGCTCGATTGCGCCTTTGATGATTGGGAGGACGAGCGGGTGGAATGCGAGAGAGTTGGCTTTCATGGCGTTCACCAGGCGAGCCAGAATTGTGAGAATGGCTTGTTTCATGAGGTGTTCCTCACCAGATTGCCCCCAGAGAGGTGGCAACAGGCTGATGATCCGCTCGGCGAAAGGCGAAATGTGATGCTCCAGGCGCTCCACGATGACAGAGATTGTGTTCAGCAGAGCCATCTTTGTCTCCGTAAGCTCAACCTCGTCGATCAACTGCATCATGCTGCCAAGGATCGCTTCTGCGTACGGGAGGAAATACTCGGCCTTGAACTCCCAATCGTCCGCGATGTTCTTGAGCTGCCGACCTGCGGTCACACGTACGACCTGATCGTTCAAAGGCTGGCCTTCTTTGGTAAGGAGGTGCTGGAAGATCTGGAAGACCAACGGCCTGCTTCCATCAGCAACCTTCACAGAGATCCATTGGCCCAACAGAATACTCGCGCGTCGGCGCAAGATGTTGAATCCAGGATTCTGCTTCTGAACTTCTTGGATGAGAACATCCCTGATGAACGCGTCAAAGTCGAGCTGTTCGTGGACGACCGGCGCCGACAATCCTATTGCCGTGTATACCGAGTCTTTGAAAAGCACGTCTTCGTTGTCTGGGGTAGCGACAGAGTAGAAGACTTGCAGCAGTGGCTGCACAAGCATGGTCTTGTAGTTGATGGCGATGTCGAGGAAGAGCTTCTCAGAGCAGGATCGAATGGAGAACTCCCAGTCTTCGCTGTCACCGTCTTCCCGCTTCTCCCACTCTTCGGGCTCTTCTTCCCACTCGCGTAGGTCGCTCGCACGGAAGACAAAGTATCTAGTGACTACGGTTTCCATGACTTCGCGAACGAACGCCTCCTGCAAAAGCTGCTGCTTGATGAGCTCGGTAGCCTGGCTCCGCTCTTCTTTGTCTTGCGGGTGCTTGTATTTGAACGTCTGCGTCGGGTTATGGACCATTTTAACACATGCTCTGATGATGAGCAAGGCGCGCAGCACCAACTTCTCCATGACGGGCTGGTCTACAGCATCGCCATCCGTACCAATGCTCCCGTTGGCCACTACGCTTGTCACGGCTTCTTTCGATCCGAAGCTCTCTCCCAGTTCTTTTGTCACAGACCAGTAGGAGTGGACTAACTGGATAGAGTCTGGCAAAAGGGCGAATGCAGCGGGGTGGTCTCTCGAAAGCTCATGGTGTAGCTTCGCTAGCTGCAACATGTGCTTCTCTAGCCACACACCATTCATTCCGGGGATCTGTCCACTGTTGCGAAGTTGCATGAAAGCTCCGAGGTTCTGGATCGACAGCCTCCAGAATGCGACGACGTCGTTGTCCCTGTTCGGGTGTTCGTAGCCGGTGATGAGTAGTCTCCTGAGAGTCTTGATGCAAAGCAAGCTGTCCTTCATAGAGTCCTCGATCGATTGATCGCCGGGATTCTCAATCAGTAAGCTCCGCCACGAGTCAACGTAGTTTGCGTAGCGCTCCCCAATCACGTGCATCATCTCTGGGGTGACAGCCTGCAGATACGTCCTAGTCCTCTGCAGGCGTCCCGTTGAGAGCTCTTTGGTCAGTTGGAGCAGCACTAGAAGCGCGTTGCTTTCCTGGGCCTGGTCCTGTCGGCCTCGAACAATGCCCAGTAGCGAAGTTATCGCGTCTGGCCATTCTTGAGGGAATTCGAATCTGGCGATCTTGGAGTAGACCAAGGCATTTTGCACTGCAAGTCTCTTGTCGCTCTCTGATAGTACGCTTTCGACCAATCGTGAACGAATGATCTCTTTGTCACCTTTAGATACTGCGCTGGAGTGAATGTTAGTAAAGAGGACTAGGGAGCAAAATTCCGACACGTGATGAATGTGTGTGATCAGAACCAACACGATCTGGAGAACTGTGTTTGGTCGCAGTCTCGCAAAGTTGATCTTGCATGCCTCGAAGGAACGAGAAGATAAAGCAAATTGAGATGACAAGGGAAAGCAAGCTCACTTTGTTGCCGTCTTTCGCCAATAGTTGTTGATGCCATTTTTCAGCTGGATGACTGCCAGATATCGGATCTCGAAAGGAAGTCGTTTGTCAAGGTAGGCAGATTGGAGGTGGACGTAATATCCCTGCGATTTCTCCCATGACTGCAGTTGCTTGGTGCCGGTCTGGATCTGCTGTGGATTTGACGAGGCCGCGGATTGGAGAGTATGCACCAGGGAGTTCTCGGTGAGTGGGTTGGCCTCGCCGGGCACTTCTATTGAGAACGAGGCC
This sequence comes from Cladosporium phlei, assembly GCA_003614995.1. Classification (NCBI taxonomy): domain Eukaryota; kingdom Fungi; phylum Ascomycota; class Dothideomycetes; order Cladosporiales; family Cladosporiaceae; genus Cladosporium; species Cladosporium phlei. The sequence goes on along the minus strand of QZFA01000323.1, from coordinate 8,295 downwards.
ATTTTGTTGCTTGTTCGGGCGTGGAAGTCGTCGTATGGAGCGTTTGGTGATTCGGATCACGGGCTGCGATCACCGGAGGACCTTCTACGCTAAGGCCCTGTCCGCCAAGACCGCAGGATCGCAGACCTATAAAAGACCAATTCCTCTTCCTCCCCCTTGAGAAAGAACAAAGTTTTTAACCACCAGCTAGAAATTGGCGTCATTCCGTGTATCCTGGATCCGACGTTGAATAAACACTGGGAGACAAATCTCCGTCTATTAAGAAGCGAGGCGAGCATCTTCGGTGCGCTGCGACTCCCGTTATGACTGTACATCCCATCACGTGCCGAAGCTTGTGATTTCTCTTGAGAAGAAAGCGCAGAGTTCTTTGACACCACCACCAGAGCATCATACCATACCTGCCAAATCACCATCTGCGACGACTACATCCTCCACGCCTCATCATCCGCTACCATCATCTGAACATCAACCGCCAGAATGGCTGAGTAATCAGGTGCAGGTCCCGCATCTTGAGTGGGTCTTGTGCCTTCCTCAAACCATCCATCGAACCAACTTTACACACCGTTCCTGCGCCTCGACATACACACGCCATGGCGAAACCCCGTAAATCGAAGCCCGTCGTCTCGCGCGCGAAGCCACCCGCCGCGACGGCACCGCCTGCCTCTCAAGCATCGTCTGCTATACCATCGCGTGCGCCGTCGCCGACATCGGAAGAGGAGATAGAAGATGAACTCCCAGTCAAGAGGATACCCTTTCGCTTCTTCGACTTGCCGTCGGAGCTTCGACTGCGCATATATGAGGAGTTCTTCCGTGTGACTGAGCGGCATGTACAAGAGTTGTATGAGGGTAAGGCTCGGGCAGCAAACATACCAGGCTTGGACGAGCGTCCTGATCCACCTCTTGATCTTGGTAGGTGGTGGCGATGTTTTGATACTATCAACCCTCGCTTCAGCCAACTGACAAGTGCTTCCAGAGCCCAACGTGAACTGGTTTCTGATTCGTCCTCGCCTTAACCTCCTCAAAGTCAGCCACCGTATGCACGACGAGGCCTATCGCGTCTTCTACAGCCAGCCTATGCGACTCTTCCCACACCATGACCGATTCTTCTATACGAAAAAGCCGCTGCTGGAGCGTATCCCTCCCAAGTACCGCAACGTCATCAACACCATGGAGCTTCGACTTGGAAAAGGTTGGAGTAAGATTCCTCGCTGTCAGAACACAACCCCCAGCCTTGGCTTGCAAGACTGCATCGGCCTCAAGGTCCTCAAGATATTCGTTCAATGTGATCCCAGTGACACATTCTTCAACGGATTCCGTGGGAGGAACGCGGACGAGGATACATACAAGCGCTTCTGCATCGAACTTTTACGTGGGATACTGGATCAAGTGCCGCGGTTGAAGGTCATCGAAATCGATGCTTTCCCTGGTATCAAACAGAGCGCACCTCTCATCTGTGCATTGAAAGAGATGATCGAATGTGCTGGGAAGACGCTGGTCTGGGGTCCGCTGAGAGGGTGGGAGAAAGACGCCGAAATGAGCGCGTTTGAACAGGCAATGGCCGGCATGGGTATCACGGATGCACCAAGAGTCGTTCAAGTGCAGGCCTGAGGCTTGAAAGACTAGGCGTCCAGGTCTACTGCATGTACAGCTGCATGATCACGGCGTTAATGATGGAGTTATGAGGGAACTGATGAAGTACGTGGGAGCCAACTCCGCGGCCTTTTGCAGCACAGCGATGACGATACTGGGAGATACTTGATCAACAGCACGTATGTAATGTACATGGTTATCTGTCTATCCTGCTTTGAAATCCGATTGAGGCGTTACAGTCGCAGAGCTGTTTGGCAGTGGCTCAACTCGCTTCGATATCGAGATGTCTCTAGCCATAAATCCACGAGAAGAAGAACTCCAACACGGCCTGGCATTTGTCAGATCTCGACCCCACCAAAGAGTGGTTCCGCACGCGGCCGCCCCCACGTCTGGAGAGACATGGAGTACCGAGGCTCTAAGGAACCTAAGCTGTATTGAACACGCGTTAACAAGACCATGCAACGAGACAGCCGTACTGACGAGTATGGAAAATAGTGGCCAGCAAAAAGTAATGCGCGGAATTCCAGCATACCAACTGCCTATCTCGTCAGATGATTGAGCAGAGGAATGGCAGAAGGATCGTGCAGCGTTAAGTTCCGTATGGTCCGCTACCAGACGGAGGCTCAACCTTTTCGATCGCACCAGATGCAGCCGAGCTGCAGGACAGGCGGCTGTCGATTATCGACTATCGACATCATCGCTTTTCTAGATCGCTCGCTTCAGCGATGACGGCGATAGTGTCGGATTTTGGGCGCGTTCCATCCGTTATGCAAGGGTGCTTGCGTACATATATGTAGGTGTCGTTATTGTCCAAAGCTTTCTCTTTTCCCTTTTGCTCGCTCACCGATTTTCTTATCCCAAATCAACACCTTTGCTCTTTCTCAACCCACCAAACACTTCCAAAAATGTCTGGCGAAGACTACAAGTTCGAAGGATGGATGGGCCTGGGCCCCGAGTCCGCAGACGGCAAGATGGTCTGGCAGGAGTTCCCCAAGGACCGCAAGCCGTTTGAAGAGAACGACGTCGACATCCAGATTACTCACTCTGGAATCTGCGGTTCGGACTTGCACACTCTGAGGTCTGGATGGGGACCGACTCCTTACGTATGTTGAGTCCAAGATCTCCATTTGTTTTGTCGCGCATGCATGCTAACAAAAACATTGTGACAGCCCGTCTGCGTCGGCCACGAGATTGTCGGTAAAGCCGTCCGCGTTGGCAGCAAAGCCGAGAAGGGCATCAAGGTCGGCGACACGGTCGGTGTTGGAGCGCAATCCGACTCTTGCTTGAAGCCAGACTGCGAAGAGTGCACCAGCGGCGACGAGAACTACTGCCAACACACCACCAACACCTTCGCTGGCAAGTTCAAAGATGGTAGTATGTCGTACGGCGGCTACGCGACCTACAGTCGTGTTCCGAGGTAGGTCGATTTCGATACCGAGTGTGGTCGAAACCGAGCTGACTGGTGTTCAAAGCCACTTCGTGTTCAAGATCCCGGACAGTATCGCTCCAGAGGCCGCTGCGCCTATGCTCTGCGGTGGCATCACCCTTTACAGCCCGTTGAAGAACCACGGCTGCGGTCCGGGTAAGAAGGTCGGTATCATCGGTGTCGGTGGACTCGGTCACTTCGGTGTGATTTTCGCGAAGGCTCTCGGAGCAGACAAGGTGGTTGGTATCTCCAGGAAGGCCGACAAGAAAGACGACGTTCTGAAGATGGGAGCCGACGAGTACGTGGCAACCAGCGAAGACAAAGACGTGAGTATACTCCTGCGATGCTTGTCAACAGTGGAAGGTCGCTAACAGTCATGTCAACAACTAGTGGGTCAAGAACCACAACCGCTCCCTGGACCTGATCGTCTGCACTGTCTCTTCGCCGAACATGCCTCTTAACGACTACCTGCAACTCTTGCGCCCTAAGGGAACGTTCGTGCAGGTTGGTGCACCCGAGGACAAGCTCCCCGACCTTACGGCCTTTGCTTTCATCGCTCGTGGCGTCAAGCTCGCCGGTTCCATGATTGGACCGCCCGGCCAGATTGAGGAGATGCTCAAGTTCGCCGCCGACAAGAAGCTCCAGCCTTGGATCGAGAAGATGCCGATGGAGAAGGCCAATGAGGCGATTGTGAGGATGGACCAAGGAAAGGCTCGTTACCGCATCTCACTCGTCAACGACATCAAGTAGAGGAACGAGATTGGGATTCATCGTGTCTGATGGAGATGTTGCCATCGGGTAGGCAATCGTTAGAGATATACGTAAAGACGAACGAACGAGAAATGATATGCCTCCAGTCTCATGATATTCATCCAACAAGCCATCATGGTGTTTCTTTGCCTGGAAACCTTCCGCTGGGCCCATGCAGATCTCCAGATTCTTTTGGCAGGGGTCGGCGCCACGTTGCCCATGCAACATGCAACCTCGGCTCGTTTGTCCTCGGCAACGATTAAGGTCGCTCGTATAGGTCATCAAACATGCTATTTGTGGCGAGACCATCGTAACTATCATCCCATCGATCATCATCCTTCTCTCGTCTCCTCTGCAATATCCACAATTTCCAAAATGCAGCCCCAAAAACTCCACCGTGATGAGGTCGCCAAGGTATGCTGCTTTGCACCACAAAACAACACAAAAGAGATGATCACAATCACTAACACTACGCCCATCAGCACAACACCGAAGAAGACCTCTGGACAATCATCGACCACAAAGTCTACGACCTGAGCGACTTCATCGACGCCCACCCCGGCGGCTCCGTCGTCCTCACCCAGATCGCCGGCACAGACTCCACAGAAGCCTTCTACAACCTGCACAGACATGAAGTCCTGCAGAAGTACTCGTCGCTCTGCCTCGGCGAGCTCGAGGGCGAGAAATCAGAAGTCATCGACCCCCAGCCTGGTGATTTGTCAGAGGTTCCTTATGCCGAGCCTTTGTGGTTGAAGCCCGAGTCTGCGAGCCCGTACTACAATGATAGCCACAGGAGGCTGCAGAAGGCGATGCGCAAGTTTGTGGATGTGCATGTTACGCCGGAGGCGAGGGAGAAGGAGGATGATGGTACTTTGGGTGAGTTTCCCTTGAAAGGAGAGTTGTGCTTTTGGTGTGGATGTGTGCTAACGGGCTTGCAGTATGTTCTACATCTCATGCATGTTTGAAGATCACTGTGGATTGTTCAAGGATCTTATCAGTGTAACGTTCTCAAGGGAACGGGTTGCAGTATCGCTCGAGACAGCGTTGCAGCTAGTTTGGTATATTGACAGAGTGACTGACTTGAATGTGAACAGATCAGTCAAGAGTTGATCGACAAGATGGCGGACAACGGTGTACTGGCCATGCGTTTGGGTCCCGGCAAACATCTTCATGGCCGGAATCTCATGGACGGAGCGGTCGACGGAAAGGAGTTCGACTACTTCCACGACATGATCATTGGACAAGAGCTTGCTCGACCTGCGGCTAGAGGTTTCCAGGTAAGCAGTGGAGAACATTGAGAGATGTGTGGTGAGTAGGACTGACGTTTTCATACAGGACGGAAACATGGCCGGCATGGCTATCAGCTTGACTGCAGTGCAGGAGTGGCTTGGAGATGAAGAGTTGAAGAAGAAGGTGACAGAGGAGGTCTTGTCGGGCAAGAAGTGAGATCGACTGCATGCTTTCTTCATGCACATAGGCTAACATATCTACAGGAAAATGTGTCTCGCTGTCACCGAGGCCTTCGCTGGCTCAGACGTGTCTGGCATTCGCACCACTGCAGAGCTCACAGAAGACGGAAAACACTTCCTTGTATCTGGTACGAAGAAGTGGATTACCAACGGTGTATTCTGCGACTACTTCGTCACCGCCTGCAAGACCGCAAAGGGCTTCAGCGTCCTCCTCGTGCCCCGCAGCGAAGCCGTTGAGACAAAGATCATCAAGACATCATACTCGACCGCCGCAGGAACCACCTACATCCAGTTCGACAACGCCAAGGTCCCCGTCCAGAACATGCTGGGCAAGGAAGGTCAAGGCTTCCAAGTCGTCATGTCCAACTTCAACCACGTACGTTGCCCTTCCCTTCTGCAAGCTCACTCAACAACACAACTGACATGATCCCCAAACAGGAACGCTGGATGATGTGCGGCGGCGTAATCCGCTGGATCCGCCTCGTAACCGAAGAATGCCTCAAGTGGTCCCACCAGCGCATCGTCTTCGGCAAACCGCTCATCTCTCAGCCCGTCATCCGCGCCAAACTCGCCAAAATGATCGCCCTGACCGAATCCACCCAGGCCTGGCTCGAGCAGATCACCCACCAGATGAACAACATGTCCTACGCCCAGCAGAGCAAGCTCCTCTCCGGCCCCATCGCCCTGCTGAAATCGCACTCTACGCGCTGCGCGCACGATGTTGCCGATGACGCCACGAATATCTTCGGAGGTCGTGGTATCACCAGGGGTGGTATGGGTCGCGTTGTCGAGATGTTCCACCGCGGTTACAAGTTCGATGCGATTCTGGGTGGCACGGAGGAGATTCTGGCTGACTTGGGCGTGAGGCAGGCGATGAAGGTTATGCCGAAGGCGAGGTTGTAGTGTAGTGTAGGTCTGATGCGAGATGTAAGAAAACTGTTTCCCACTTGGTCTTGTTCTCTTGATTTTCGCCTAAGAAGAAGTCATCTCAATTGAGTCAGCTCCCCTGGGAAGAGGAAGAAGCGACACCCTGTTGCATCTGCCACGCCATGCGGTCCTCAATCGTCGCTGGACTGGGCGCCGCACTTCGCACAAAAATGCGAGCTTCTGTTGGTGAAGAAGTGTCTTGTTGTGATGCTCCGCAAGATGCTGAAGTAGAAGGCGAAGTCTCAATCGACAATTTTACGGTTTGGATCTCGTCTCTGTTCGAAGCAGATTCGATAGGTTGTTCTGAGGTCGCCCGGGCGGCTGTCATGATGGTCGTGAGTGACTGGGAAATACGGTGGTTTTTCTTTCTGAGCTGTTGACGTTAGATGTACGGAGAGGAGAATGTGATCTGATGATATAGGTGCTTGGTTGAGTAGAGATGCCATGTTTGCCACATATCACTGTAGGGAATGGTAGTAGAGACGTTGCGTTCATTGTTCTTGAAGTCTTTGTGTGAGGGCCTCAACCTATTGCGACATGGTGTCAGAAGCTGAAACATTTTGGAAGCAAGACAGAACAAAGCATATTGTAGAATACATTCCAGGACTGTCTTCTTATCTTTTAGCGAGGAATGCTGAGTCTCGCCGCGGGTCTCAGTCGGAGATGGCTCACATCTTGTCTCGCAAAAGTGTCCCTCAAGTCAGGCCTTCATCGTTAGGGACTTCTGTCGGAGTTGGTGGTAGTCCTTCGCCAAAAAGTCATTCCTTTTGCCATAGCAGAGTCGCCGAATGGGAAAAGTCGCCCGATCACTCACCATAACCTCTGGTTTATGATCGCGTAGGTAGCGAGTGGACCTTCCTCTTTCAACCCATTAATGCTGCTGCTTCTCCTTCGCAAGCCTCTTCTTCTCCACCAACCCATCAAACCTGCTCGAACAAAACCCGCCCCCCAAAAACTCAGCCCCAACCCAAAGCCAAAACGCCGCACTCCTCACATCAACTGAATGCTTCCTCAACCTAGCCGGAACAAACCACGCCAGTTCCGCCCCATGAATAACAAACAAGCCGCCCAGCAACCAAGGCTGGATCCCCCAAGCGAACCTCGCAAACCCGCTCCCCAAAATTGCCTCAACAATGCCTCCAGAAGCAAACCACCAGCGCTGACTGAAACCAACAAATGTCGCGGCCACAACCGCCAGCTGAAAAGCGTACATGCCCTTGGGCCATATGAACTCGTTGATGGTGATGTCCGAGCGACCCAGAGCGGCGACACAGGTTTTGTCCATGGCAACGACGCGCTCGCGGGCTTCACGGTAAGATTCTAGGGGTGGGTCGAAGGGGATGCGGTAGTGTTTCTTGCTGGAGCCGGCGATGAAGTCCATTCCGGTGAGGTCCATGGCGGTCAGGCGGCTTGCGCTGGCTGTCCACGGGGAGAGCGAGTGGTAGTGCTCAAGGTAGCGGATGATCTGAAGGGTAATTAGTCGAAGACTTCAAAAGTCTATGGCTCTATTAAGGTCGTACAGAGTCGTGGTGGTCGTTTTGTATGTGGTTCACAATTCGGGTCTGCGCAGCGGCGTCTTTGCTCGCCTGGTCCGCCATTGTGACGCTGCTAGTATTGACGGCTGGGATCTGTGATGGGTATGTGTCTGTGTTGAGATTCGATGGAAGGCTGTTTGCAGTCGTGTAAGTGAAGAAAGAGTTGTGTCGACTGTTCTTGAAGGGGCGAAATCATTGCTGACTACGGAAGCCTGATAGAGCGAGTGCGCTAAAGCACGGACGGTGCACCCTAAAATAGCAGTACAGCTCGCGTAATGAGGCTGGGAGAATTGTAGAAGGTCGTATCCTAGTTTCTCCGTATAATGTTATATTTATTATATAAAGTAGGGGTTACTAGTAGTATGTACGCGTTTAGCTTATTAAGGAAGTTAAAATTATATAAAAAAGAAGTTAACTTAGTAAAAATTTTAATATTACCGAATATTACCGAAATCCTCCTACGGGCGTAATCTAGTTCTCCTCCGGGCGTAATATCGACCCTACCTACGTCTTTCTACTTATAACTACGCGTATAATACGCTATGGTACCGACTGCTATACAAGATTAGTCTTAAGCTAGCGTTAGAGATACCGGAGA
>QZFA01000322.1:0-14764 GCA_003614995.1 Cladosporium phlei | reverse complement strand
CCCCCCCCCCCCCCCCCCCCCCCCCACCCACCCCTTTTTTTTTTTTATGTTAAGGTGACCATGTAGATCTACTCTCTTACCGTACACGACGCTCTTCCGATATGTTACGGTCAGAACGTAACAGCCCCTAATGATTGTTACGGGCAGAACGTAACAGCCCCTAATGGTTGCCTTAGGCACACTGATCAGCTTGGCAGGTAAGCCGAGGACTCGGCTTACTCCTGATTTCGCACTTTGCATCCCGATGTAGCTCTTTAAGCTACGTCCTGTTAATAGAGCATACTACTAGGTTGCCTATCCGTACGTATATAGCTCTGTATCTGATCCGCCTGCTATTATACCTACGCACCGCCTGCACTCCCGATACCCGCCCGGAACACTAAATGGGACTTAGCTGTAGTCAGATTGCTAGCCTGTCTTTAAATACATAAGTTAAAGTGACTAAAAAAGGATCTGCACTCCCGATACCCGCCCGTAACACTAAATGGGACTTAGCTGTAGTCAGATTGCTAGCCTGTCTTTAAATACATAAGTTAAAGTGACTAAAAAAGGATGGGATCCGACTTACGACTTCCTGCTCGCGTACTTTACGTACAAAGTGTAAAGCGGATAGCTAAGTGAGAGGAAGGGAAGGAAAATTGCCTGTAAAAAGAGATCAGTCTATAATCTTGCAAGCGCAGCCCCACGATGCTACCGGCGCACGAGCCAGCGTCCGATTTATTAAATACGTCTCTTGGCTCGTGCACGGTAGCTTCGACTCTTTTACGGTGACGAACCGCTAAACCTATCGTCGATTTTGTTACACCGTGATCGCTGAACTTCAGTCTCTGATTCTTTCTGGCTCGCAGGCCGTGTATTGGTAGACGAAGCATAGACAGACTGCCCTCGCCTGTCATGGCGGTATACAGGGAAATCTGGAATGCGCGAGGTTAGACTTGCTAAATCGTATCCCGCGAGTTCGAGTTGCTCTGTAATCAAAGGATACCCTACGCAGCTCTTGTGTTTTGTGGGAATGTCGCCGCTAACAAGTTCAGTGTGTTTGAGGTAAAAGATGAATCTCGCTGAAGCTAGCGAAACTGTCCTGTTATACTGCATCCCGAGCTTACGGAGAACCCTACCTAGCGGATATCGACCTTGGTACTTTCACTTCATACAACCATCTCGCCTTCAACACAACTGGGTCATAGAAGATGGGACTCGGATCGCATCAAGGAGGTCACCAGCTATCGAATGCACCACATCGGAGCTTATTTCCCTCTGTTTTGACCTACTAGTAGACCATGAAAGCGTAGAGGTCGGCACAGGCATTACCAACAGGATCGTCTTACACATCATATTACTCGTAGGTAAATGCTTAATCGGTGCCAACACACGGTTTGCAACACTGCATAGGCCATTGCCGATGACCTGTAGCCATCCGCTCAGCCTGCATGGTCGCGGTGATCATCTTTGCAGGGATGGTGGCGTGAAGAGTCGGTACTTCGAGAGGGCTGACAAGGGCACGGGGCTGACGCATGCTCCGATCTTCGGCGCGTGCAGCTCGGCTCGGCTTGCATCTTCATGATCTGAGCTCAAGCTTACCAACCTCATGACTCGATGCACAAGCCAGGTGCGATGGGGATTCGCTTACACACACACAGTGGCGATGGCTGCCAGGTCGCTGTACACACATGACGTAGCTTGGGATCTTCCAAGAGCAGCGATGAGCTGTTGCGCTCTCTTTGAGTGTCTTTTCCTACAGCGTGCTCTGCATACACAACATATGGGCGACTCGCTAACAACGTCAATGCTACGCCGTAGTTCAGCACAGCGCTGAGGATCTGCCAGCCCCACCGTTCGTTCTGGCAACACTGCGGAGCGCCTATGTTGACTTTGCTAATATATCCTCTGGATGGTATATTACTATGCAAATGCTCACGTCTGTCTACAAAGCGGACGAGACGTTGGTAATGTTCGTGCAGCACTTACACAGGCCCTGGGCTGTGCTGCTCAAACAAGGCAATGATGCCGCAGCAGCGCGTCTGATAGCACACATGGTGGCGCTTCGAGCCGCCTTCTCGTTTTGGGCTTCAGCTGATAGAGACCAGGCATCACTGTTGGCCATCATCTAAACTACAAGGCCTTGTCTTCATATCAGATTGAGTAAACCGACCCGATGCTGATGTTCTGCGCGAGACCGCACTCGAGAGACAGATACCACTTGTCGCAAAAGGCAGTGTCCTGCTGCCAGTGCCACCGACATGGTATCCCCACCACCTCTGTCGTCTGCCAAACCCGCATTCTGGCGCATACAGAACATCAAGACCAGCGAAAGGGACGCTGCGACCGAGTGGTTGCAAGAACAAGTGAAAGAGCTAGCGATATCGGAAGGTCAGGGTTTCAGTCTAGCGGCCAACGGCGAACGGACACTATGCGCAACGCTCACGAGCCGCGACCGACCGACACCGAGCAACCGCAGCTGGCGCGTGGAAAAGGACTTCATCGGCTTCACGCCGCTGAGCGATCCGGACGATGCGAACGTGGATATCGTCGCCGTCACAGGACTGGGCGGGCACGCTCTGGGGTCCTTTCGCTCCGCTGATGGTATGTCCATATGGCTACGAGACTTTGCGCCCGAGGACATCCCACGAGCGCGATTCATCACGTATGGCTACGATACTGCTGTCGTTGCGAGCGACAGCAATCAGGGCGTTCGCGAGCTTGCGCACACGCTGTTGGATGAACTGACCGAGTTCCGCCGGAGCACGCAGACGCAGCAACGCTCACTGCTTTTCGTCTGTCACAGCCTTGGCGGGGTCGTGCTCAAAGAGGCGTTGGTCATGTCGAGTAAAGCGACTGAGCCGAAACAGAAAGACTGGCTAGAAGTGGTACAGGTAACTTATGGGCTCGTCTTCATGGGCGTACCCAATCTTGGTCTGAGGCACAGCCAGCTTGAGACTGTGGTGAGGGGTCAGGCCAACGAGGCTTTCATCAAGGACCTCTTGGTAAAGTCGGATGGCGAAGCATCTCAGTTCCTAAAGCACTTGACGCGAGAATTCGCGGGTCTCGACAGACGACGGAGCCTGCCGTTCGATATCATTTCATACTACGAGACTGTGAGCAGCCCGACGATAGTGGTAAGCATGCCCAGCTTGACTCCAATAAAGTCGTACTCCGGTGACTGACATGCGGCAGGCGTTGGGTGATGGGCGTTTTGCAACGGAAGGTCCAAAGGAGTTCATGGTTACCGATACGTCCGCAGAAAGGATAGGACGCCTGGTGCGTGACATGGAGCACTTGCCCAGTCAGACCGACCATAGGGGTCTGGTCAGGTTCGAGCACTCCCGGGAAGTGCGGTACAGGTCGACAGTCGGAAAGCTCAGAAGAATGGCATCGGAAGCCCCACAAGCGCTCCAGTCACGGGCTCGATCAGGCTACTTTGGAGGCGAGATGCAAGTCAGTAAGTAGTTCAGTACCATATAAGAAACCCCCCTATCTACAATCTTTGCCTCTGTACTCCCTATATGGATACCTGGTTCGGCCGCTTCCTGAGCCTCTCGAAACTGACACACTAGTAGACCAATCGTCGAAGCCTTCAAAATACTTGCCCTTCTCGCAAAACAAAAACTTCATCGGTCGAACAGAAGAGATTGATGAGGTCGAGCGAAAGCTTTTCGTTGAGCAAGACTGTCAAAAGATTGCCGTCGTCGGGCTGGGAGGCGTCGGCAAGACACAGGTGGCGCTCCAGTTCGCCTACTCGGTTCTTGGAAAGCACCCGGATATCTCTGTCTTCTGGATACATGCGCTGAGCCTCGAGACGTTCGAGCAGGCGTGTAGAGAGGTTGCGGGCGTGCTTGGGCTTGTCGGCACAGAGAGCGACAAGGAAGATGTCAAAGAGCTGGTCCAGCGACACCTAAGTGCAGAAAGAGCAGGCAGGTGGATGCTTATCGTGGACAATGCAGACGACATGGATGTTCTCGAGGGATCCGACGGCGAGAAGGGTATCCTCGACTACCTGCCTGAGAGCGAGTCGGGCTTAACGGTGTTTACGACGCGGGACAAGCAGACGGCCGACGCGCTTGCAAGCAACAGTATCGTGGATGTGGAAAAGCTGGACCTTGTAACGGCATCACACCTGTTCAAGAAGATGTTGACGCGAAAAGATCTCGTGTACGACGAGACGGTCATCGATGAGCTCCTCCAAGAGCTCGACCGCCTTCCCCTGGCGATCACTCAGGCCGCTGCCTACGTCAATTGCAACCCAATATTTGTCGAAGGATACCTCAGCCTTCTGAGAAGCACGGAACGGGACCTCATCTTCATCATGGGCAAAGAGATGCGCGACCGTACACGATACAAGCACACAGCGAACGCCGTGGCCAAGACATGGCTTGTGTCCTTCGACCAGATCTTCCGGCAGGACGCGGACGCGGCCAACTTGCTGCAGTACATGTCGTTCATAGAGTGGAAGGCGATTCCGCGTTCTATCTTACCTGCGATAGAGCCCGAAGCACGGATGACAACTGCTATCGGCACACTCTGGTCCTACTCGTTCATCAGCATGAGAAACGATAGCCAGACATACGATATGCATCGGCTGGTGCACGTGGCCGCACGAGTCTGGCTTCAGCAGAAGGGGCTGATGATGGAGACACAGAAGAGGGCGCTACAGCATCTCTCCAACATCTTCCCATCAGACGAACACACAAACAGAGAGGTCTGGCGAGAGTACATACCGCACGTCGCTCGGATTAGGGGCATCAAAGCGGGTGAACATGTCGCCGTCCGAGGAAAACTCTATCTCCAGGTTGGACGCTGCTTGCGAGTCGACGGACGAATACGAGACGCAGTAGGCTGGCTTGAAGAGTCACGTGATTTGAGATCAAGTCTGCCAGAAGACCACCTTAACAGACTCTCGACGCAGCACAACCTCGCTAGTGCATACCAGGCCAACGGGCATGTCAAGGATGCGGTGCGGCTGCTGGAGCAGGTGGTGGCGATCCGGGAGCGAGTGCTGGCGGAAGATCATCCCGACCGACTGGCCTCGCAGCACGTGCTCGCTATGGCATACCAGGCCAACGGGCAGATCAAGGATGCGGTGCGGCTGCTGGAGCAGGTGGTAGCGATCCGGGAGCGAGTACTGGCGGAAGACCATCCCTCTCGACTGACATCGCAGCACAACCTCGCGAAGGCACATCAGGCATACAGGCAGCTCGAACGGGTCGACTCACACCCCTTCGGTCAAGTGGATGATCATGGAGCTGTTTCCCCAAGTGCAACGGGATCGATAGCAGAGCTAGAGAAACCTCTGCTGCGGCGGTCGCAAAGAAACAAACACCCCACCCATGGTACACCTTCAGTAGTTGGAGGCGACAAGAGGGTTGAAAGAGGAAAGCCCAGCAATTTGTTGCGGAAGCGGAAGAGGAAGTGACATAGTGTATCCTACAGATCTGTACCAGTCTTCCTAAAGCCTGTATCTGTGATTGTGGTCTTTTGATATCGACACCAATATGAAATACCTACTTAGCTCACGATAAGCATTGTGACCATGTTACCAGGTTGGATGTATGGAGCACGCTGCAGGGATGGACCTTTGAGGAGCGCAACAGCTCATTTTTGTTCTCAGCCACGGCTAAGCGGAGCCCCGCTACACCTGGCTTGCGCATCGAGTCATGAGTTCCTGCGCTTGTCAAATTGCAAGGCGGCAAGCCGAGCCGAGCTGCACACGCCGAATATCGGAGCGTGCATCAGCCCCGCGCCCCTGTCAGCCCTCTCGAAGTACCGACCCTTCACGCCACCATCCCTGCAAAGATGATCACCGCGATCATGCAGGCTGAGCGGCTGGCTGCAGGTCATCGGTAATGGTCTACGAAGTGTTGCAAGCTGTGTTTTGGCGTCTGTTGAGCATTTACGCACGAGTAATATGTTCTGCAAGACGATCCTGTAGGTGACGCCTATGCCGACCTCTACGCTTCCCTCGCCTACCAGTAGGTCAAAACAGAAGAGAATCAGCTCCAACGTGATGCATTCGATAGCTGGTGACCTCCTTGATGCAACCCGAGTCTTATTCTCCACAGCCCAGTTGTGTTGAGGGTGCGATGTTCGTGCGAAGTGGAAGTACCAAAGTCGAAGTCCGCTAGCTAGGGTTCTCCGTAAGCTGGGGATGCAGTATAGGTTACATAGGGTGTCGCCTACATCGTGCCTAGGTCTGGTTTATTGAGTGCACGGGCGTAGAGTCGGGTCCTTGGCAAGTCGGCTCTTGGCTCGTGCACCATCAGCATTGGTGTACCGAGTGGTTGCTTACAGTCCACGAGACTCGATGGTGTAGATCATCAGATCAGTCTTTTTGTGGATGAAATGACATAGGCCGGTTTCGAAACCATTCCGCCCGTCTCTCGAATTTACACAACTGCCAAACCACATGATCCAACAGGGTGACAGATGGTGGAGGGGTCAGTGTAGGTGGCCTCGCCCTAGTGCCCTGGGTCAGAAGTTTGAGCAAAGTGAAGGACTATAACGCAATGGATTTGTGGCCTTTGTACAAGTATTCCTGCTCACATCGAATTATCTGTGGCTAGGCTTACGTTGGATTAAATACTTTGATAACTCCTTTGGGTCACATGCCAGTATTCCAATACTTCGTGGTGTCCATCTCTGCTCTTACACAGACAACGTGAAAGCATCCAAGTCGGTTACCGGACAGGACAACATCTCTTGATCCTTCCTACATGCCCGACTTTAGCAACATTATCATTGAAACAGAATGTTCCAGATACACTCTAGAGGCTAGTCCTACACATCTCCAGGGTGCCATTGAGCAAGAGTCACGATCTGCAGACTCCCTGGGACTAGCACGCACCGAGATCATAAAAGATCTCTCATTCGACACCCTCAAAGCCATCTTCATAACGCGCAATCGGACAAGAGTCTTAGCTGTGATATCTTTAAATCGCCGATGGAACTGTTTCGTCAGAACACCTTTCGCTCGCTGAACTGGTCGAAGCGTATGACGTATCACCGCTAGATCTGACTCTGTTCAAGGAGGGAAGGAATAAAACGTATGCTCAACATCTTCTCCAATATGTGGAAATATTCTACGCTGTCCTCTCCGCATGTGAATCCCCAACAGCAGACTCGAATCTATGTGACCAATCTCTGGAGAAGACAGACAGCAACCATACACTTAGAGACTACTGCACACACATCGTGAACGCACTAACCGTATACATCGAGCCCGATGGAGGATCTCCTGGTGAATATCAGGAGGCAATCTTTCGATAAGTGAATCACGAGCAAGAAAGTTACAGCAGCTGTGTGTTAGGATACAACTGTTCCGAGTCACATGGTGTTTCCTGGGTGTGGACTGACGCGTCACTGTTCCTGACCTCACTTTTTCTCTTCGTTCATAGCTCGACGAATCTTTAGTGCCCCGTCATTTGATGATGTTTGTATTCGCTTTTTTCCAGAGTCCTTTCCGTCGCTCCAACTTCTTTTTGTAACTCGTCCCGGTTCCTCCATTCTTACCAGCTCCTCATCGAAAAAGAACATACATGGCTCTCCCTCGTAGTCTCCACGTCTCTAGTCAGCCCCGTTCATTTCTGTCTAGACATTTCCAAGATGCCTACTCACCTCTGATCAAAGTGCTGCGTACTGGTGATTGTAGTGTTCGAGTATTCTTGCTTCTCGGCTTCTGCTCTGGTGACATCTTGGAAGGAGCAGTGTCGTGCGAATGCATGTATTATCACGCCACAGATCTCAAAAGTTGGCAAGGCTGAAGAGGAGATAGATCAACAGACGTCTCTAATAATCTAAGAAGGGTGGTGAAATGTTAAGACAACCGATTGGAAATCATGTATAACGTCCATGGGTTGTGGGAAACCACTTTAATATCTATACTCTGGGGTGAATACTCCGATCACCGATGAAGCCCGATATTCATATGCGACGACTGTGGATCATTAGGTCCAAGCGGAGCCTAACGCCAACATACATACCAGCTGCTATCGACATGAAGAACGAATCCTACCATCCATCTTGTCCATCCATCTTGTTCGCAATCACAACCAAATAGCAGGCGCGACTGTTGAACAGTCTCAGATCTGCTACATCGTAATTACTGGTGGCTATGTACGAGAGCCCTGCACACTACGACCTTGCAAACGACCATTCGGGAGCCTCAGCACTTAACATGGAGACTTTGAAGTCGAAATGCGATCTGGTCGCATCCGAAGCTGTCGATATCCTACAGACCAGATACAAGGATGAAGGCGACCTTTACTCTCGACTTGAGCGTTACCATGCTTCCGACCAGACCCTTCAACAATTCTGGAAAGTCATGACGGCGGTCCCGGAGTGGGTGGATTGGGAACAAGTGCGACGTGGTCAACTCGTTTTCAAACGCTATGCCTTCTCGATGATGATAGGCTTCGCTTTCCAAGGGTTTGCTGGGGAAATCGTGGCCGCACCTGGCCCTGCGAAAGTGCTTGATCGCACGGGTAGCTTGTCGCGGCACAACATCACCCCTCGCGTGGAGGCGACACTGCTGCAGTGGCTCATGAAGGTCACTCAATCTCCGGAGTCACTTCGTGTGGATGGTCAGGGTTTCATCTCGACCATCAGAGTTCGGCTGCGACATGCAGCAGTCAATCGACACATGGTCAATGCCCCGAACTCGCGCCCCAATTCCCTCGACACCACTCCGTACGACATACCGATCAACACATACGACTCTATCCTCATTCTGACCTTCTTCTGCTGCAATCCGATTTGGAAGCAACTCCCTCAGCTGGGTGTTCATCTCTCTATCCAGGAAGTCGAAGACTTCGTGGCGCTGTATCGATTTCTCGCCTACCTACTGGGAGTCCCAGACGAGTATTTCTCATCGGCTGTAAGAGCAAAAAAGACTATGGACGACATGAAGGACGGCAAAAACACACCGAGCGAGGTCTCCAAGAAGATCACAAGCGAATTCATTGACGCATTCGCTGATAGGGCACCCTACAATGTGTCTCGCGGTTTTATTCTAGCAGGGATGTGGTCGATGAATCCGCGTCATGTATGTGATGCACTCGACTTGGAGTCTGTGGGATGGACGCCATACATAGCTTTCACAGGCTTGCGGTGGTTTGTCATGTCGACAGCATGTTTGCGGAGGGCAGGATTTCCACTACCCCCAGATATCTTTGCGATCAAGGTGAGTGAAGATTCACTTCTAGTACTCCAAAGCGTACAACTGACACCACTACAGAAGTTTTTCAGCATTCTTCCTGGCTTCGAGGATCATGCTCCACGAACAGAATTTGGTGGTTCATTGCGGAGATATACGTACGAGTCGGCGTTTCCTCCACGACACCCCAAAGGCAATGACTGTGGCAAAACATGTAGATTTTTCTTATCTATCTCGAAGCGACCCGTCGAGACTATGCTGCTTATCATTTTCGGCACGATCTGTTTGCTAGTAACCACATTAGCCTTTACAATCGCGAAGTTGCTGATGATGATAATACGGTTGACTTGAAACGGGGTCACATGTCATCGATGTAATCAAAGCAAGGAGATTCTCAAGAGATCACAACAAATCCCACTTCAGTAACACGAATACAGTCACATCGTATGTAACGAAGCGTGATAAATTAAGGCCACGGATTCAAGGGCAACGACCAAACGTTCGACAGTCGCTCGTGCTATACATCATGGTAACATGGTCCGGTACGTCATGAAATAAAAATACAGGGGTATACTGTAGGGTAGTTGCGGTAGAAAAGAGATGACTAACGTTCATCCTAGCATAAGTGTACAGTTAGGATACCGAAGAATACGGCACACATTTTATCGGTATACATATCGCGCGCCTTCGGTTTCGCGTGACTTATCAGCTACAACTCTACACTAGGCGCTAAATGTCGACGTTGGTGTGTTATCCGAGTCATAGAGCTCACGAGTAAATGGATACTGTTGGTACATACTGGCAGCACATCTACAGACTCAGCTGTATATTCAACATATATAGTTCAATGGTGCAAGGGGATTGCTGACATCACGTCAGCATGATCTCTTTGCTGATATTGTTACAGGGATAGCCTAGTATGTAGTGAGGGGGTGAGGGGATAGAAGAGGCTAAAACCTCTTCCTCTCCTTCCTCCTCTCTTCCGAATAGAAGAACCGACATCGTATAATTATGAGACTATCACCACAGTGACTGTATCGTACGTACGAGAAGCCCTACCAACAGATACTGCTTCCAAGCCATATCCAATTACCTTCAATCGAGCGGTAACGCCATTGACGGTCAATCAATTCTTGTAGACACTTAAAGGAAGCTACCAGCTATGACGGTCTTGAGAATGACGAAAGCAGGTGGAGAACATATTTTCGACTTGCGACCATCCTCGTAAAGCCCTCTTCTGTCAAACCCCACGATATGCATTTCCGTTATGGAGATTTAGCTTGTCAATTGTGGTAGATCTCAATGTTATTGGAGGACATCAGGAATGAATAAACCTGGAAGCCCTGTAGGACCACAAGTTCGATCTTAATTGTGATATCGAGTCCATCCAAACAATGCTGTAGGCCTATGTCGACAATGCTCTCAACAATCCTTTACCCGCAGTAATGACAATCCGTCAGCAGTAAATTTGCACATCTTCCTTTGCACGGCAACCACATCCTTTGACGAAACTCCTGATCCGCTCCTCGTCACGTAGTCCATGCCCCATTCATCACGTGTACGATAGTACGTACTTCTCATTTGGCGAATGGTGCGATGCGCTTTTTGAGCCCCAAAAGCGGTCATATATTCCTTCCAGATATCTGACCAGTCCATTCTTTTCAGGATACGCCGATGCATGATGAACAATTTCTCCTCAAAAGAGTAGCGAGACCTAGGCGATCGATGGCGTTCGATCTTTGGGAACGCAGAGGCTTTGGATCGTACTATTTGCACACCTGCAAGAGGTATGCGGTTGGGGTCAAGCTCGCGCTGTTCTCCAAAAATGACAGTTGCTCGAGGATGTAGGATTGGAATGTGTCCGCCGCGTCGAGTTTTGAGCCAATGATCGGAATCGTACCACTCCTGGCCGTCTTTCGACGGCTCACCCTTCGTTCCTGTTTCAGTCACCAATGACAATGCCTGAGAGGCTACCCAACGCTCGACTCTGTCTTGACGTGTGTACAATTGAGGTTCGAATCTTGTAACGATTGGGTGGGAAGCCTGCTCGTATTGGCGACCTCTCGTGTTATAGCTATTGCCATTGATGTTTAGGGACGCCTGTGCCTTGCAGGGTGCACCGGCAGTGAGAAATGATATGCTCATCTTCCATGGGGATGCTGGCTTGCCGTCCTGGATACTAGTGTGAGTCACGGCCATTGCTTCTGGCTGTGCTTTTGGCTGTGCTGGGTGGTCGAAGTGGAGTCAAAGCCTGTCTGGAAGGTCAGACGCTGCGATTTTCTGATGTACTGCAAGAATTCCGAGGAAATCTGCCTTGGTAGTAACACGAAAATCGATTCGCGTCTTTGTTGAGAACGAATAGAGGCAGCGAGATGTGTTCTTTGCGTTGACACTCGAAAGTGAAGACAGAAACGAAGAAAAAAAGATCATCTCACGTTGACCGACTAGAGGCTATGGTGCCCATATTTGACCCACTACGTTCATGAGTTTGATGCTGATCAGGCGGCTCGTGGATTGCCATAGTAAATGTGACGTATGACGATAGTAAACAAGCGAAGTTGGCAATTTGCTTTATAATGCGCCCTTATAAGAGAAAGGATACAGTGTACTCTGGGTAGCTACAGCGTCTATTTGCGATGGAGCTCAATGAAGAGGGAAGTGAGAACGACAAAGTATAGGGGGTGCAGTGTTAGAGACTAAGCAACTTGTTTATACGTAACTTACATACACGCCATAACGTTTGCACAAGAAGGTAAGCGCACGTCTTTGAAACATGTTACTCGGTTCATAGATGGCCGCACACTCTTCGTTGCTCTCAAATAGACCTATCGTTGTTTTCGCTACCGACACGAACTGAACTGCTAGGATCATCATCCACCCAGATGCTACCATACAAGAGATCTCTGGCAATCTCATTGTCCTACTTTCTTGACTGGACTTCTCCACACATGTTTATTGCATCACCACGCCCGATTAAAGGATCTGCACCAAAAGATCCTCTCACCGCAGATGGCAGTAATTTCCCTTGCCATGGTGTAGCTCTTCCCGTTGATGGAGGTCAACAGCTGACTGCCGGATTGCCATTCGAACTGAAACTAGATATAGGGGCTGGTGGTGAAAATAACGCTGTCCACGGAGGAGGCTCCTGCCAGCTGGCAGTCACATACGAGACTACGGCTGGAAAGGTTCGTGATCCAAACAACTGGCCAATGACATTGAACCAGGTCCACGACATGATTGCGTGGCCAGATCTCAAGCCTTTGGGCAATGGTACTTCCCAAGTGTTGACACACTCACTCTGTCCAGCGATTTTGCAATAAACAGCCTTGTCGAGATTTCCAGCGGCGTTGGCTGGACATCCTCCCTGGATACTGTATACGACATGCAAGCGCGAGATGTATCAAAACTGTGCGAACATCAACATTGTCGGAGGACCCGGGGAAGATATGGGGTCTTTCCTTTCCATATACGTCGCGAACATTGGCCATGGAGATGTCTGCACATCGGCCCCAGAGCGGACCAATGTCGCATTCCCAATCCCTGGAGCACTCCATACTACCATGTCAAGAAGTGGCGGGGAAGACTGGCCGTATGTCACAGCTAATTGTAGTCTTGGTGGCTCCGATCATCTGTCTTATCCAACGGAAAGTCTTGGTCCTTCAATCTGTCCAATATCGGCGGAAAGCGCTGCATCTTCGACACCTTCATCCGAATCTCATGGCTAGCCACACAGTGAAGCCTTGTACAAACCCGCTACAGCCGCAATCGTCACCTCCCCAACAAACTTTCGATCTTGGGGTGCTTCTGCTCCCATGAGGGGCAGTGATTCACCAGTGCATGGCGAAAAAGAGTTCTCAATCGAAGCACATGAGAGTTATGAGCTTACAGACCATTCTTTAAACCCTGTTCCACAGGCTGCTCCACAGTTGCATCCACCCTCGGGATGTTCTTTCATCTCCTCGCAGAGTAAGCATACTCTCGACTCTTTCCCTACTGGTAGAGTTGCCTGTTCTAGAGAAGCCACTGTGGTGTGTATTGGCGACAATGAATTTGGGCTCTGATACGAGGGATGTGCGATACCACAACCGCTGGCTCTGGGTACTTCGTGTGGTATACATGATATCGCAAAAGGGTAGTGGAGCGTAAATTCAGCTTGTCAATTTTCCGTGTCGCCGGATCGTGATCCTGACTACCGGGTGCGCTTTATCTGTCGGCAAGCACGTATACTCTTTGTGGACACACTATCGAAGCAAGGACAAATCAATAGCTTTTGTGAGGTTTGTCTGTTCAAGGATAAGATATTTACCACTGCTGTGGTGTTAGATTTGGATGAAAGCCACATCTTTATTATCATCTCGTCAGCTACATTGCATTTTCTCCTATTCCGGTCCTGTTGGTCAATATTTCCGGATCGCTTTCTGACATGTGAACAAGATGCCGTTTCACTGATACCTTGTTAAAAGCAGAGTTGAAACTAGGACGTATGGCGTCGGAGAGATCTCTCAGTAAGAGAGACTGTGCAACCTTCGGTCGCAGCAGTACAAGCGTCTGTGGTACCACAACCTTCATCAGGGCGACCGTTGTGCAGACGTCACGTCGAACTATTTTGCACGCTGCACAAGAGTTCACATACCCTTGGACGGCGAGCTTGCTGGAAGTTGTCGCTGCCTGTGTTGAGCTTTTCTGAGCAATCATACCCTCTTTCCCCTAGCAGGCCTATCAGAAGGCGTACCATTCTCTACTATCCCTAGTAGTCTCAGCAGGTCGATCGAGTAACGTAGTTACCTCAAGTGGGACAGCCTTTCCTTAATACCGAGAACTCACTCGTTCATACTACGTTTCCTGTACTACATAGACAGATAACATGAGATTCTCAGTCGCTCGAAGGACAATCATACCGATTTAGTGGTTAGTAATATCACAACAAACGACACAGTTGACACGTGGCGTTTTCAGACCAACTTTAAGTCAAAACCCACAATCACCACCCATGATCTCAACGGTGACTCCAAATAACGACAGCTGCCTTTCTAGATTGTTGATGACATCGTCATGGTCACCTTCGGCATGTCGATACCCTCACAGCGCTCGCAAGTACATCTTTCCCATCTTCTTCGTGCTGATTTGGTTGGCATAGAGGCTGCCAAGGTTCCTAATGGTACGGAGAGTCGATGGATGCCTTGACCCCAACGCTTTCTCGTATCCTTCCAACACTCGCAGGTACTGTACATGTCCATCGCCTTCTCCGTATTTCCTTGCTCTTGGTAGAGACTAGCAAGGTTATTAAGGGTACGAAGAGTTGATGTGTGCTTTGGTCCCCATGCCTTCTCGTACCCTTCCAGTGCTCGAAGATACATTTCTTTGGCCTCCTCCATTCTGCCCTCGTCCGCGTATAGGTTACGAAGGTTGTTGACCGCATCGAGAGTCGAGGTGTGCTTCGGTCCCCATGCTTTCTCCTTCCATTTTAGCGCCCAAAGGTACATTCTCTCCGCCTCCCTTACCCTAACTTACCTCGATCTGCGCAGAGGTTTCCGAGGTTGTTTACCGTGCGAAGAGTCAACCTGTGCTTCGATCCAAATATATTCTCAAAGCCTTCTAGCGCTCGCAAGTACATCCCCT
>QZFA01000321.1:0-14832 GCA_003614995.1 Cladosporium phlei | reverse complement strand
AGCTTAGTCCTAGACTGTATACGTACCTCCTTGCTTAGAGCCGGCTAGAGATCCCGCGCTTCTAGCGCTCTAGGGATCTCTAGGCGTTATTATAGGAAGCTACGTTCCTTATATATAATCGGATGCTTACTACTCCTACTTAATGTCGTAGACGGAGTATAGGCGTCTTAGATGCGCCTTTAAGTTGTCCTAAAGTTAACGGATCGTGTTAAACGAGCGAGAGTAAGCTCTTCTTCGTTTGCTATTATAGTAGCTATACATAGCTTGTAAGTACTCGCTACTCGAGTCAATTCAGATAGAGCCTGTTGCCGAGGGCTTACTAGAGATCCAGGGATTGCCGACACTTCCGGCGAGTTTCTCGACATAGACAGAGGTCTCATCGATGGAGAGCGGCATGGTTAGAGTTACTCGAGAGCTGGGTCCTGAATCTTACTCACGCGAGTTCGAGCAAGTATGCGTTGCAACCGATGAATTGACTATCAACAGCTATCTTGGTATTTTGATCGATAGGTGGTCTCTTGAGTCGATGGCATTGTTGTAAATCTGGTGAATGTCAGCTACACGTCTTGATAGCAGAACGATGGATCATACCAACCATGCCCTTCGATCAAGAGACGACCTTCACGCAAAGGCTATCCCTTGACCTCGAGCCGAAGTGAAGTCAGACGGAAAGCGAGAGTAGTGAAAGTTGCCTAGCGGCCGCGTTTCAGCTTCACATCCAGACGACACCCAACTTTCACATAACACTCACGCGTTGCAAGTAGAAAGGGACGGTCTCCGTCCCACTTGCTTCTGTCATCCAAACACCTCCTCTCCCCAGAACCACCATCAAGTTTCCCCACAACATGCCTGCAGACTCTAGGAACGCCGCGAAGGTATGTCTCCCACTCCCTCTTGCATATACGATGACCGATAGCTGACATGCAGAACTAGATGGCACCCAAGATGTCGAACAACGACATCGCTGCCTCCGCTTCCGACAGACACCGTCACAAGCGCCGCAAGATGGACCCAGAGGTATGCCTTCCAGTCCCCTACTCGATGAATGTTAGCTAACGCGATTAACAGAAGCCAGACAGCGCGTCGAACCACAGCGACGCCGCCGCCCAACAACTGTAAGAAACTCTCGCGGGCGCCGCCAGACCGCCTCCACAAGTAGATGAGACCCCACGACCCTTCAGCAAGACGCCTCCCGAGCTCCGCCTCATGATCGCCAAGCATGCCATGGAGGAGTGGAACTACTCACTCATTGAGAACGACGACTCCGGCCAGAGGCTCGGTGAAATCTGGCGGCGCGCCTACTGGCTCACCGCGACCAACGACGGGCACGCGACGGAACGACGCACCCACCGACAGACCGTGCGCATGGGCAACGTCTCCAACATTCTCTTCGACGTCAAAGTCGCCTTCAACCGCGGAGTCCCGGCGCTCCTCCGAGTCGGCCACGACGTCCGCGAGGAGGGCCGCGAGGAATTCATGAAAGTCGCCAGACGCGGTTTGCACAAGGCGGACGTCCGCAACAGATTCGACCGCAAGTACTGCAAGGTGCTGCAGACGCACTTCAACCCCACGCACCAGTTGAACAGCCTTCAGAAGCAACATGGAGTGCCGGTGACCTGTACGGACGACATGGTGGTGGCGTCGTGGGAGGACATGCGGCGCCAGGCGGTCGACATGGTGTGCAACGCTCTGCGCTGGTATGCTCTGAGGCATGTGTGCGAGTTGCTGGGGCTGCAGCCTTTAGAGCCTGGGCGCAAGGGCTTGGGGACGTGACTTCGAGAGTGCTTGACAGAGAAGCATGGTGCGTTGAGTTCTGTTTGTTGCAGGGAAGAGATGGAGACCTGAGGGTCACAGATTGTCGAGTTTTCGATGTTTCGGTGAGAGTGCCTTGGATCGGACGACCTGCTTTGCTTTTGTTTTCGCTTTTTCTTTTGTTGCCGTGAATTCAGGACCCAAATCACGGTCTCTGGAAGTCATGGAAGACATGAGATATGAAGGCTGCTTGAGGGTCACAGACTGCGCATTTTCTCGAGCGAAGGAAGCCGAAGACAGGCTAGCGAGCGACTCTTTTGGTTTTGCTTTGTTTCTGATCTCTCACACCAGAACCCGCAGCAGAGTCCTTGGAAGTCATGCAGTAAATGATGATTGAATGAAGCTGAATTGCGTACCTTCAAATGACATTTTGCTCGTGTTGGTGAGTATGGCTCTCTAAGGACGAGAGGCTTCGGGGCAGTGCGAGAAAGATGAATGGCTTTCATGCGTGAGAACAAAGGATAGTGTCCCATCAAAGACTCCACAATGCGTTGAAAGTGACAAAGAGCAAGTCGAACTCGGAGTGCATGCCTTGTCGTGTAGTTCTTTTACTCTCAGCTTTGTGCATACTGAACGCGTAGGTGGCGGAGAAGCCATTCGCTGTAGCCTGTAGAGCACCAAGATGCTGATGCACCTCCGGCTTCGACTTCTCTTTGCAGACTTATGTCCCGTAGTATATCGACGGTCGCGTGTGCCTCTTGACGGGATGTGTCTGGTCCAAATGTCTGGCAAGGGAGTGCCGTCGGGAGGAGATGAAGTCGGGCACGAAGCACGGAAAAGAAAAGTGCGGAGATGGTCGGCAATCGACTCCGACCTCCGGCTTTTGTTGCGGATGACCTCGCTCAAGTATTCTTGAGCTACCCAGTACTGACAAGAGCAATAACAATACCAACGGGGGTCAAAAGCATAACAGCTTCTCTACAATAACAACAACAAAAGTGTGAATATCGCGCCCCCGGCCGCCGACGATCATCGGCATTCCGATCCCATCCCAGAAACCTACACCTCGGCAAACCAAACTCCATCTGAGATCCCGATAATCCAGAGAACCACCTCCCATGACGAAGAAGAGGAAGAATCCGACTTGGCACCCCCAACCTAGCGTCTTGGTTCACGAAAACAATACATGCATGCACGAGCGGCACGACTCGTATGCACCTCGTGCTCTCCATGCTTTCTCCGCACCTTCTCCACCCTCCGCCTCCACAACTCGCTACCATGTGGGCTGACTGGGATGTTAGTCTGCAGAATCCCACATCACAGGCCAGGGCACGATCGGTAGTCTCGGTAGGATGGTATGGAAGGTGGTATTCGCCAAGGCTTGATGGTCCGAAAGCTCGTCAATTCTAACTGTCTTGAGGTAGGAAAGAGGCCTGTGGTTTTTCGTAGCTTGAGGGGCATGGAAGGCCGGCAGTTGTGTTGGCGAGAAAAATCGCGGTCAGGTGAGAGAAGGTGTTCGGTAGCCTTGTGAGGGAGAAAGATGGAAGTGTATAAAGAGGCTCAACATGGCGCATCTAGTCGGAAGTATGTTCCCCAAGCCGTCTCATCGCCCCAAGACAAGTCCAACAGCCACAGCTTCCGCCAGAAACAATCATGGGCCTCAGCACATCACCCAAACGCTCACGCATCGTCGTCTCCCTCTTCGCAGCAGCATCCCTCATCTCAACCTCTTCATGTCTGCCCGGCCTCCGCGAAGCCTCCCACACCCCTCTACTCCAACTCCGATCCGCTACCAACGACCACAATGAGACAATCCACCCCTACCAAAACGCCTCTCTCTGCATCGACGACCGAGTCGAAGACCTCCTCTCCCGCATGACCCTCGAAGAGAAGGCTGGCCAGTTGTTCCACACCCAACTCCAACAAGGCCCCAACGGGACTCTCGACCTCGGAAATGTAACCGCCCGCCGCAACAGCACCCAAAACATGGTCGGCGAGAAGCTGATGACGCACTTCAACCTCGTCGGCGAAGTGCAAGACGTCGGCATCGTAGCCGGGTGGTACAATGCCGTGCAAGAGCTAGCCCTCTCGACACGCCTCGGAATCCCCATCACCCTCTCATCGGACCCCAGACACTCCTTCACCGACAACATCGGTACTGGGTTTTCTGCGAACAAGTTCTCGCAGTGGCCCGAGAGCTTAGGCCTAGCCGCCCTGCGCGACCCAGAACTAACCCAGACCTTCGCCTCCATCGCCGCAGAAGAATACAAAGCGATTGGGATCCGCTGCTCGCTGCACCCGCAAATAGACCTCAGCACCGAACCCCGCTGGGCGCGAATCGGCAACACCTTTGGCGAAGACGCCAACCTCACCTCGCAGATGGTGGTAGCCTACATCAAAGGTTTCCAGGGCGCAGAATTCGGCCGCCATTCCGTGACGACTGTGACCAAGCACTTCCCCGGCGGCGGGCCCATGGAAAACGGCGAGGACAGCCACTTCACGTACGGCAAGAACGCGACGTACCCGGGGAACAACTTCGAGCACCACTTGATTCCTTTCAAGGCTGCTACTGCGGCCGGCGCTCGCCAGATGATGCCGTACTACTCGCGCCCGATTGGAACCGAGTACGAGGAAGTCGGCTTCTCGTTCAACCGCCAGATCGTGACCGAGCTGCTGCGCGAAGAGCTTGGTTTCGAGGGCATCGTGGTCTCTGACTGGGGCCTCATCACCGACACTTTCATCGCAGGCCAAGAAATGCCGGCGCGCGCCTGGGGCGTCGAATCCCTCAACGAACTCGAGCGCGCCGCCCGTGTCCTGGACGCCGGGGTAGACCAGTTCGGCGGCGAGCAGAGGACCGAGCTGATCGTCGAGCTAGTCGAGATGGGCCGAATTGAAGAGTCCCGCCTCGACCGTTCAGTCCGTCTGCTGCTAAAGGAGAAATTCGCACTCGGCCTCTTCGAGCAGCCGTTCGTGGACGTTGAAGCTGCGAAGCGCATCGTCGGAAACCCGTACTTTGTCCGCCTGGGAAACGAGGCCCAGCGCAAGCAGTACACCCTTCTGACCAACAACGACAACATTCTGCCACTATCACCCGACAACAAGACCCCCAAATTCTACGTCGAAGGCTTCAACGCCACCCTGCTCACTTCGCGCGGCATGACCGTCGTCGAGACAGTGGAAGAGGCAGACCTCGCTCTCTTGCGCCTGCAAGCCCCCTACGAGCCCCGCCCCGGCGGTTTCGAAGCCAACTACCACGCCGGATCGCTCGAGTACAACGCCACGGAAAAAGCGCGCCAGGCCTCGATCTTCGCCGCCGTGCCGACGGTTGTAGACATCAAGCTCGACCGCCCGGCGGCGATCCCGGAGATTGCTGAGAAGGCTGCGGCTTTGATGGCCAACTATGGTGCGAGCCCGGACGCTTTCTTGGATGTTGTGTTTGGCTTTGAGGGGGCTGCGCCGCAGGGTAAATTGCCGTTCGATCTTCCGAGGAGTATGGAGGCTGTGGAGGCGAGCAAGGAGGATGTTCCGTTTGATACTGAGGACCCTGTGTTCCGGTTTGGAGATGGGTTGAGGTATGAGGAGGCCTGCTAGAGTGCTTTTGCTAGATGTTAGGGATTGCATGAATTAATGAATTCTCACCTACCGTCCTTTCATCTGCTACCCACTTCCCTTTGTAATTAAAGTCGATGTTGATGTGGAAGTGGTAGTGGGTGTTGATACAAAGCGCATATGTATGTGTACATTGATTTACAGTTAGCATGATAGTAGTACAATGCGGTATGGTACCGCCCGAGGTCAAATCGAGACCTTCGAGCGTAGTTTTCATCCGGGAATAAGTCTTGGAAATCCAGGTTCCGGTGTCGTATGGCGGACTTATCGCGAGCCTAGTGGCGAAATACTGGTCCAGGCGACGTCGGTCTAGTCGATGCTCTATCTCGAGACGTGGCATCCCACCGCAGGGATGAAGACCAACTTCGACTAACGCGTGGCCTTTGAAGTGCCGAAGTGAGAACGCTCTGACGAAATCTGTTCGGTTGTGCGTCCCTGGCATAATCCGTGGCGGCTGTGGTCATCTCGGATAGCGTTGTTTGGAGTGGTGAATAATGCAGATCATGATCCAAGTTCATCCTCACATCCCAAAGATCTTACTCGCCCGCAACTTGACGCCTTCCCAGCTGTTCAGCTTCGGCCTGACGTCCAGGTAGAAATTCAAGCCTTTACCCATCAAACCCTCGCCTTTGCCCGAGTAGAAATCAATCACGTAGTCGACATGAGTTCCGCATCGGTCAACGACCCAGTCATGGCGGTCGAAAGGCAGAGCATAGCCAATGAAGTTGTTCCATCTCGCCTTCGGTGTCAGCGCCTTGCTGTCTCCGGCGAAAGACACCAGCTTTGGCCCACCGCATGCCTCAGAGCCTTGTCCCTCTTCCCACTTCTTGATCTCTGCCCAGGCACGCTCGTTCACCGCGTTGTGGATGGGAACGACGGAAGACATGTCTTGTGCTTGCGCCTCGTGACCCTTGCGCTTCATGGCGTTGAAGAACATCTCTTGAGACGGGTAGATCCAGTTTCCGGAGGCTTCATCGTGGCCAGTGTCCTTCTCTGCGTTGGAAGGCAGAGCAGCGCGCTCGGCAGCGTTAAGGGCTTTGCCTTGGCCAGTTTGCAGGGAGCGCGGGATGCTGGAGATTTCACGCTGAGAGTCAAGGGCTGACTGACTGGGCTGTAGTTGTGGAGTGGGTGAGTCGGGAAGGACCCAGAGTCCGGAGTCAAGAGAGTATCGTGCTGAGGGAGGTAGTCGGAGGCGCATGCGTGGTGGAGGAGTCTGTGTGGGAGGCTGAGGTTGCTGCTGCTGCTGCGACTGGGTCTTCGCCTTGGCTGCTTCTAGCCATTTCTGACGGGTCTTGTCATCGACAGGGCACTTGGCCTCGGGGTCCATATCGGCGGTTCTCATGATTGTGTGGGGCTGTTGCAAAGGTGGCGAGGTGGACTCGGAGGATGATGGTATGGTATGCTCGGCGAAAGATGGAAAGTTGGGTAAATGTAAGCAGATGGCGAATTAAGGTTTGGATAAGGTACGGGCCGACAGCGGGACCCTGCATCAGACGAAAGTGGAACGAGGCTCAACTTTCGAGCCCCTCGTCAACACCACCACCAAACATTCACACATCCACAATCATGCCCCAACAAATCCACCGCGCGAGTACTTTCGCCCCCGTCAACATCGCCGTCATCAAGTATGTTTGTTGTCACAGCAACACTCGTTCCACATTCACTAACCAACCCCTCATCAACACAGATACTGGGGCAAGCGTGACACCAAGCTCAACCTGCCCACCAATTCGTCGCTCTCGGTCACACTTTCGCAAGATGATCTCCGCACACACACCACCGCCTCTTGCTCGTCCGAATTCACCCAAGACTCGCTCACGCTGAACGGCAAGGAACAGGACATCGACGGCGCCCGTACTCAAGCCTGTTTCCGCGAGCTCCGCCAGCTGCGAAAGGATGTTGAGGCTGCCGACGACTCGCAGCCCAAGCTCGCCGACCTCAAGCTCAAGGTCGTGTCGGAGAACAACTTCCCCACAGCCGCCGGCCTTGCATCCAGCGCTGCTGGCTTCGCCGCTCTCGTCCGTGCCATTGCAAACCTCTACCAGCTCCCCGCCTCCCCTACCGACCTCAGCAAGATCGCACGTCAGGGCTCCGGCTCAGCCTGCAGGAGTTTGTTCGGTGGCTACGCCGGCTGGCAAAAGGGTGAGAAGGACGATGGCAGTGACAGCTTGGCCTACGAGGTCGCACCTGCCAGTCACTGGCCCGACATGCGCGCCTGCATCTTGGTAGCCAGCGCCGAGAAGAAGGACGTCTCCTCCACCAGCGGCATGCAAGCCACCGTTGCCACCTCTGCCCTCTTCCAGGAGCGTGCCACCAATGTCGTCCCCAAACGCATGAAGGCTATGGAGAAAGCCATCATCGACCGCGACTTCGAGGCTTTTGCCGTCCTGTCCATGAAGGACTCGAACAACTTCCACGCGACCTGCCTTGACACATCGCCTCCAATCTTCTACATGAACGACACTTCCCGCGCGGCCGTCAGACTGTGTGACGCCGTCAACGACGCGGCAGGCAAGGTCGTCTGCGGCTACACGTTCGACGCCGGCCCCAACGCTGTCGTCTACTACCTCGCTGAGAACGAAGAGCGCGTTGCCGGTACTTTCAAGAACATCCTCGGCGACAAGACCGGCTGGGAGGGCAAGAACGTCAAGAGCGAGGTGCAGGTCCCTGAAAGCAATGAGGTCGCGGTCGAGTCGCTGAAGAAGGGTATCAGCCGCGTTATCATCACATCTGTTGGTGATGGCCCGAGGAAGACTGAGGAGCACCTTTGCTAGAGGAAGGTAGCCACGGGCAGGGAATGAAAAATTGACGAGATTCGGAAAGCATTGTTGCATGAGCGCAGGCGAGGCATCGGAAGTTTGCATGGAAGCACGGGTGATACGCAACCGCATCGCATGTTACAAGTACGGTAGGAAGGGCTGAGCCCCCAATAAGGAAAAGAGGAGGGAAAACAGCTTACATATTAATAACCCCATCTAATACCTCCACTCACGATGCAGTGCCCGCACTCCAGCATGAAGTCATTGGTAGACGACCTTCGACTCTTTTTGAACAGAGAACGACAGATTTGCTATGATTCGACAGTCACCTTTGGCGCAGGTTACTGGTTGCTGACGAAAGACAGATTTATCTGAACGTCTGGTTCTAACCCTTCCGTCGCAAATAATAACTCCCCCCTATCACCGCCCTACTCACCCCAACCACGCCTCTCCTCACGCCCAAGGGTGAATATTGGTCTTCTTCCCAGCACCATCCCGATAACGATCCAAAGCCTTGTTAACAGCATCCGCATCCAACCCCTTGATAACCTCAAACTCCATAGGCCGGATCTTCCCCTCCTTCAACACCTTAGGAATCCATTCCCAGAAACCCACCGTGACCTCAGCATGCATCGGCGAAACGCCAAACACAAGCCGGCGATCGTACCCAGCGGCCTTGGACCCAATCCTCGCGGCATCGAACTCTCCATCCGGTCGACGCAGAGTGATCAGCGTGCCCTTCTTGGAATTCGACAGCGCCGCGACTCCGAGTTCCTGAGCCGCGCCAGCGTTGACAGTGTCAACCGCGTACACCAAATCATCCTCAGTGATAGCACGGATCTGGTCCAGCACATCCGAGGCCTCCCGGTCAACCACATGCGTGGCCCCGATGGATTCGAGCGTCTCCTTGTTGCGCTTCCCTGCAACAGCAATAATCCGTCCGATCCCGGCCAACCTCGCAAACTCAATCGTCGCTCTTCCAGTATTAGACCCACCACCGATAACAAGCAGCGTAACCCCCCCGTAATCAAAACTCTTCGCCCCAGCCTCAAAGGGCGCCGGAAACCCAAGCCCCGACTTCGAGAAAAGCGCCACAAACGCCGCCAACGCAACCACAGGGATCGTGGCTGCCTCTTCGTCACTCAGCCCGCTCCCGGCTACCCTGCCCACGAACCGCGCATCGACGAGAGCGTACTGCTGCGCGGCGTTGAAGTCGTTGGACCAGCCGCTCTCGGCCATGGTGTGCCCGAAGACGCGCTCGCCGGGCTTGAAAGTCGAGGCGTGGGAGCCGGGGCCGGCGGTCAGGACGGAGCCGACGATGTCGCTGGCGAGGACGTGGGGGAATGAGGGGGCGAAGAGGCCGATGTCGCGGGTTCGTTGGTCGTGGGGGTTTACTTTTGTTGGTGTTAGTGTGGTTGGTGTTAGTGTGGTTGATTTGGTTTGGTTTGGGGGAGTTGTGTGGATCGTGGAAGCTTACGGCCAGCGACGAGGACTTTGACGAGGAGTTGGTTCTCGCCGGGTTGTGGGATTGCACGGTCTCCGAGAGTCAATGGTTTGCCTGCTTCGTGGAGGAGGAGGGCGCGCTGCTGGGACATTGTTGCTGTTGTCGTCGTTGTTCCTGTCGTTGGTGGAGTGCTTAGGATTGAGTACAGTAGGACCAAGGTGGAACAGAGTAGTAGAGGTATGGATAGGCGTAAGAACATGGTCAGGATGAGAAAGACAATCAAGGGATCTTTTAAATGTCTCCGTCTGGAAGTGATTATGTACACATGACGATGGTTGTCTCGACCTTTCCTCGGACGTGACCCGTGGTTTGTCCAGACGATTTCCAGGGTTGGGTTACTGTACACCACGGATCACTCATCTTTTTCGTTTTGCATCTGCAGCAGTTCGGACGATCATGGTTTGGCGATTGTTAAGCTTGGCCTCCTTGTTTTACTGATCACTCATCATTCGGGCCAGTTCACGTGACCGATGTCGTTTTCGTGGGCTGCGAGGTCGCTGATTGGCTCGGGCGGCTTCCTTGTCTCCAGACTCGGGATTTACACTTCACTCGAATCTCTCGTCTTCTTCCTCGGTACGCCAACATGCTTACAGAACGTATCTCATTCGCATCGGCAAGGTCGCTCACAGAATCACCTCTTAGGTCTCTCTGAGTTTGCGAGCTTCTCGTTACTCTCATGCGGAACTGTCCAGCCTGCGGCTATTTCTTCACGACGATTTCACGAGAGATCTCATTGACCGTACAGTAAAATCGACGCGCCTGCTCTAGGCTCTGCCAACCTGGGCAACTCACTTCACTGTTTCAGATCTCTGCTGGTGTCAATTGTTCTGCCTGGACGACAACATTCTTTGTTCTCGACATTCACTAACAAGGCCCTGTTCCCTTTGTCCCTCCTTTACTGGTGACTGGAGGAATCGCGCCAATTGACTGACGACCTCGAACAGAGCATTGCGGTGCCTTCGGTAGAGACTGGCGTAAGATGTTGGAAGTTTACTTCGACGTTGATGCGACAATTGCATGTATCTACATGGCTCCCGGTAAGCTTCCCAGACTGACCAGAAAAACGAGGCGATCCCGAGCACCTGTGAAGCCGAACTTCTCAAGACTTTGCTCAAGCGTGAGTTCCCAAGTCAACAAAGAGTAAACAATGCATTGTCCGCTCTAGCTATCCGTTGAAGTTACGAGCACAACACCTTTGTACGCTTCACATAACACCTTTGTCGCGACACTCACAGTTACCTCTCACCAACCAGGCGCCTGTACAAAAGCAGACGCGATGGACGCGATGGACTTCTCTTTCTCCCAAGGACGCATCGCGCAGCTGCTCCAATTCCAGCAACTGCCCAATCCCGCCACCCTTCAACCCAAACAACCGAACTCACCACATCAGGACCTGTGCATCATGGAGTTCGATCCCAACGGCTATCTCGACAGTGTGTACCAATTCAGCTATGGTCCCATGGCCACCGAGTGCAAGCACTTTGTGAAGTTGGACCCCACTCCGACCGTCCAGCCGAGTCTTTCTGAGAACAGCCACGACTCGGACTCAGACTGGGAGGTGTTGGTGCAAAAACATCCTTCCAGTCTAACTCCCGCCTCCATCAACCCTCTCCTGTGCAAAGACTGCGAGCAGGCGCTTCGCACTGAGCTCCAAGAAGCCAGGTTGGCTTACAACATGCTCTGGGCGTGCGAACCTCGGGTTGCAGCTCAAAACGATGAGGAGCTGCCTACAATCACCTGTGAAAGCAGGTATGCATCCAAACGCTTTGTGAAGGCTGCCATCAAGGTCGCCAACTTCGAGGGCCGCATGGCCAATCGCGAAACCAACAAGGCGGCGAGAGAGCAGAAGTGGGAGGCCGGAAAGAAAGTCAAGTTCACCGTCGAAGAGGGTCAGGGCGCTGGCGAGAAGCCGAAAGAGAAGAAAGAGAAGGTATCTGCCATCGCTCTTGGGTGGGTCGAGGTCGACCAGCCGACGGCCTCGTCATCGCCCTCGCCATCGACGTCGCCGGAAGATGACACTTCTTACGTCTTTGCCTACAAGCCTTCCGTCTTCACCTACCACGGCGACGATGAGGGCTATTGATTCTTCGGTCCAGACCTCAACTCATCCACGACACATCCTACCTAGCACGCACCACCGATCTCGTCAACGAATTTCCTTGATTACACCCACATACGCATGCACCCATCACGATGTTTTCACAAGCGAATACCCAGCATTTAGCAAGAAGTTCTGCCGTTCAAACTGCGACCTCAAACACTCCGACACGGGCATTATCAGCAGCTCTCGATACAAAGAGCCTGCTTTTAGCCGTTAGGAGGCCCTATACCCTATTACGAAAGCTACCTCCTAGGTTAGGAATAGATAACAGTCTTAGAGACTAGTTAGAAAATCGATATACGTTTTTCCTAAACTCATTTTCTATAATTTCTATAATTTTTACCGTTTTAAGTATCTACTATAATAATAACCTCGGAAGTCGTAATACCTATTAATATATCTACGCTTATACTTTTATAAGTAATCTTCGAGATTATAGTAACTCTAGTATATATATATTACTCGTAGATATAAAATAATTAAGCTAATCGATACTTTATAGTAAGCTAGTATTAAGGTAATAGAGGGCTCTTCGTTCTAGCGTAATATAATCTACTATAGGCTATATTTCCTAGTAGAAAAGACTAACGTATCGCTAAATAAAAGTACTACCTTACTTTCTCTACTATCGTTCCTAGATAGAGTAGCTACTAACTAACTACTTACCGACGGATTAGATTAGTTCGTTAGATCTTAGTAACTAATCTATAGACCTCTCGGTTTATAATTAATCTAATCTATTATTTAGTAGGGTAGTAGGATAGTATTTAGTAGAAGTTTACTTTACTAAAATACTTAATAATTACTTTATCTATAATACTACTAAACTACTACTAAATAATCCTATAATATACTTAAAACTATATTACTATAAAGTTATTATAGTAATACTAAGTAGATTAAGGTTAATCTAGTAGTATAAGCTTAGGGTTAGGGGTTTATTAACTATTATATAGGCCGGTCTATCTTTATACCTAATCTAGTACGCGCTAAAATAAGTTAAGCCTTATTTCCTAAGCCGAAAAGGTAAGGTCTTCTAGAGGGGAGATCTCTCCGATAAACGACGCTCCTCTAGAGAGGTTTACGAGAGGGGTTCCGCGATACTTAGGTAAAAGGGGGACTACCTCTATACCGATCCTATTTCCCGATAATTTCCGTAGATAAATAAACTCTATCCTATATTCCCGCTAAGGTAGATAGAGCGTCTACCGGTTAAAATAGCCCGATTTCTAAGATAAAGGAGACGTAGAAATAATCGTCCTCTAAAGTTCTACCGTAACTAGCCTAGGCGACCCGAGAGGTATATATCTCTAATAAGGGCTAGACGTTTTAACCCGAACGTTATTAATAGGGTATATTTTCCGCGATTCCGCTCCCCTTATTTCTTAGCTCTAGAAGAGAGGGTATAAAGCGTTAACTAATTATATACGGTTAAGAATACGATATTCCCTACGCGGTTTCGGACGGGGTATCTAATATTAGCCCGATCGTCTAGGAGAGTTCGTTTCCCTCGACTATTCCCGGAGGGAAAAGGCCTTCTACTACTCTATAGAGGTACTAGTTATTCCCCGACTAGAGGATAACCGCCGGATCGAGAGCGAGTAAGATCCGATAGACGGAGGTTCCCGGGTAGATATTAAATCGACCGGTTACGGATACCTTAAGCCGTATAGTTTAACGTCCCTTCTAGACGTAATCTCTTTAAACGTTAGATTAAAGACGAGGACGGTTTAACGTCCTACCTTAGACGTAATCTCTTTAAGCGTTAGACTAAAGACGAGGACGGTTTTACGTCCTACCTTAGACGAGGACGGTTTAACGTCCTACATTAGACGACGACGGTTTTCCGTCCTATCTTAGACGCAGCCTTTTAACGTTATACTCGGGACAGTCGTAATCTCTTTAAGCGTTAGATTAAAGACGAGGACGGTTTAATATCCTACCTTAGACGTAATCTCTTTAAGCGTTAGACTAAAGATAAGGACGGTTTTACGTCCTACCTTAGACGAAGCCTTTTAATATTATACTCGGGACCGAGGAGAAGTAGATAAGAGTAAAGATAACCTTAATCCTCCTCTCCGTCCTCTTCCGATAGTAAGTCCGTCTCGGCTAGACTCTTTATAATATATCGAAGGATCTCGTACGTACGGTAGAAGTAACCGGTATTTAATAAGAAATCGATATCCGTAAGACGTACCTCGGAGCCTAGATATCGCCTAGTACGTACCTTAGCCCGTAGTTCTCTCCCTAATAGCTAGGATCTATCGTTCGCTCGGAAGTAGACCTCGTAACTACGTCGAAAGGTAGGTAAAGAAGGATAGATATACTTACGGTAGGCGTTAAAGGTACCCCTTCGGTACTAGAAGAACTACTTCTAATAGAGGAGAGGCGTACGAAAGATACCGTCCGCCCCCCTTATATTACGCTTTAGACGAGAATACTTCTAATAGAGGAGAGGCGTATAAAAGATACCGTCCGCCCCTCTTATATTACGCTTTAGACGGGAAGAAGCCGGGATTAGATAGGTAAGTTTCCTCTTAAGAAGTTTACGGGATAGAGCTAGATCTCTCCGTCTACGGAGGAATAACTCTAAAGACCGCTTTACTTTAACCTTATTAACCGCGTAAGTAGTCTCTCTATTCGATACCTAAGATTTACGAAAGGCCGAATTATCGGTAAACCGCCGATAGAATAACCGTTTAGGCTAGTCTAAGAAACTAAGAGTCCTTAGGGTACTCCCTTCGGTCGTACGGGAGACGATAAGCTAGAAGGAAGTCTTAAGGTCGGCGAATCGGTCCGGTAAAGGTTAAAGACCGAGGAGACTCCTCGTAAGGTAAGTACTCGACGTATAACCGGCGATCTAGCCCGTAAGACTCTTCGTCGCCTCGATAGTCGTAGTCTAAAGGGTAGATAGACCTTCGGTAAATATAGCTACGAGAGGGGTACTGTACTTAAATATAGGTACGAGATACTACTATTAGCAGACAAATAAAGCGACATGGTTTATTTGAATTTAGGTGCGGAGTAACCCTTAGGGTTAAGAAAACCAGCGTAATTTATTTGGTAGTATCCGACTTGATTTATTTGCATTCCCGTCCAGTATATCG
>QZFA01000320.1:0-14841 GCA_003614995.1 Cladosporium phlei | reverse complement strand
CCCCCCCCCCGGCCGCCTTCCCCCCCGCCCCCCCCCCCCCCCCCTGCCAATTGACCCCGGCCCTCCGACTCAAACCCGCCCCCTTGTACTAAACACCGCCCCCTTTAATCGAACACTGCCCCCTTCGGTTTACT
This sequence comes from Cladosporium phlei, assembly GCA_003614995.1. Lineage (NCBI taxonomy): Eukaryota > Fungi > Ascomycota > Dothideomycetes > Cladosporiales > Cladosporiaceae > Cladosporium > Cladosporium phlei. Next base: position 14,707 of record QZFA01000320.1, on the reverse strand, counting down.
GCTAGCCTCTCCACTTGAACGCCGCCTCCTCTAATCAAATGCCGCACCCTTGAATGTAGTGCCGCCCCCCTTCGATTGAGCAATGCCCCCTCTAATCAAACGCCGCCCCCTCTGCTTGAACACATCCTGCTCTAGTCAAGCACCGCCCGCTCTAACTATACGCTATCCCCTTCGATATAGTACCGCACCCCTTCGATTAAATACCGCCCTTTCCGGTCGCAAGCTATGTAAACACCGCCCCCCATCCGATAGGGACTGGTCCCCTCAGATTGAAACCCGCCCCCTCTGATTGAATGTTGCCCCCTACGATATATTGCCACCCCTTCGATCAAACCCCGCCCCCTCTGGCCGCCCGCTATCTAGACAAATACAGCGCCAGCCCCCTCGGATCGAAGCCCGCCCCCTTCGACTAAACACTGTCCCCGTCCAATCAAACGCCCTCGGACGAACCAACGCTCCGTAACCAACCCACCAACCAACTCGTAGGGGCGGCAACATGCACACGTCCACCAAATATGCAAGCAAGCGAAACACGCAAAGTCATCACTGTTTCCGTCGAGACGGTCGGAGGAACCCGCCTTGCTTCTTACCACGCGAATGAAGAGGGCACGGCCACAGAGAGGCTCACTCGCGCTGGTACGGCTGCTCGCGACGCGGCGGCGGCGGCGGCGGCGGCTGATCAAGAAATGAGGTCGACCATCTGGGGATCTTCCTGAGGCCTAGAGGATACTGATACTTTCTGTCCTAGCTTAGTATGGTCCAAGGATGGGCACAGTGGCTTTTACGATCACATTCGAGAGGGGATTTTGATTGGGGAACGGATGGCAATTACTATTGAAGTAGTCGAGTTGATTTAAAAGGTTTGAATGGCTAATACTACTGGCGTTGTGTGAGGTGTTGTTACCGTGACGAGGGTTTTGTGCTGATACCATCGGTTGTGATGTATTGAAGCAGCGGCTTTGCCAGTGAGACACACCTTATCTGATAGCGGTCTCTCGTTGGTGAGAGTGATCAATTGTGGTAATATCATCGGCTCCGGCCTAGCAATGAAGCTGCTTTGCTGTACTAGTACGGCGAAGAGTCGAAGACCCGGCAATGCCCATCAAGATTACCGGGCCCGATACAGCGGACCCCCTGCAACAGCTCTCAACAACCATAGGCTGAACATCAGCGCTCAGAATGCCATCGGCAAAGCCTTCTTACCAGGACTCAGACTGCGCGCCCGGTGGCAATGGATTGCTTCACCCACATTGTTAGAATTGGCGAGCGGAATTCAGTTCATCTTCACGAGACTCTCTACATCCGCCACGTCAGAGCGCCAATCTGGAAGTCGTCGCTTTTGGACGATCTTGCTACCACAAAATCGAGGATCTACGCGAGAGGAGAGCCGTCTCTTTATCGAGCGAGATGGTCAAGGCTTCGAGCACTACCGCAGTGCATACTCCCAAAAGTGAAGATAATCGTGCGCTCTGAATTCACGTCGAAGAGGGTTCGTGATTGGGGAGGACTCCGGGAAGAATGACACCAGGAGATCCAAGTTGGAAAATGAGTTACCACAACAGCAAGGAAGTTCCACTCGGTAATATTCTATCAACCTCCCTCCCACCCCAGACCCATCCAGGAGACGGATTTCTCTCAAATCCCCTCCCTCTTCAAATCCTCCGTCTGTCCAACGCTCGCCTTCCTCTCCCTCTCACCCGCACCATCATACCTATTCGCCCAAAAATCGGGATCTCTCGTGTTACGATCAATATACCCATCCGGCATCCAATTCTTGCTATTCCACGGCTTGAGGTCCTTTTGGCTGTACATGACGTCTACCTGCTCGAGGGCGAGAGATTTGGTTTCGAAAAGGAAGAGGTAGACCATTATTCCGGCGGCCAGGTTCGTGCCGCAGAAGACGAAGCCGAAGCCGTAGGAGATGCCGTCGGTTGCGTAGGGGGTGAGGAAGCCGACCATGAAGTTGCCTGGGAAGCGGGGTGTTAGAGTGATAGTCTGGGTGGAGGGAGGATGATTTGTGGAAGATGGGACGATGGGGAGGAGACCGGGACGAAGGAGGGATGGGTGGTGACTTACCGAGCCAGTTGCCGGCTGTTGCGAGGGAGGCTTGTTTTGCTCTGGTGCGGAGAGGGCTGAAGACGGGTTTGTTAGCGGTAATACTTTGATGAAGGTGGATGGATGGATGTTGAGCAGGAGAACTTACAAACTCTCGCCAATGACGACCCAAGCGAACGGACCCCAGGTCATAGCGAACGACGCGATGAACATGCAAGCAGCAACGATCATGACGATGCCGGAGCTCTCGTACTCGGTCGGCGGGCGTGCAATAGCAACCGAAGCGAAGATCAACAGCCATGCCGATTGCCACAGAGCGCCGTAGATCAAGGGAATGCGGCGACCCAGGCGCTCGATCAAGTACAATCCCGGGAATGTTGTCGCGACGTTGACCGCTCCAAGGATGAGCTGGATCAACAGCGTGTCGTCAATACCCGCCGACTGGAAGATCGTGGCACCGTAGTAGAAGAAGTAGTTGACACCAGTCCACTGCTGCAAGAACTGAACACCCAACCCCAAGAAAGTGCGGTAAACAACACGAGGCTTCGCGCCGCTGCCGGTGAAGCACTCCCACCAGCTTCCAACACCAGCGCTCTTCTGCTCCTGGATGCTGTCGTACATCTCTCCGAAGTCATCCTCGATCAGCTTGTTGTTCAGATCATCCTTCAGTCCGCGGAACCGGGCCATGGACATGCGAGCCTCGTCCCAGCGATCCTTACTGGCCAACCAGCGGGGAGATTCGGGAGAGAACAAGACGCCGATTCCTAGGGGAAGCGAGAAGGCGATACCGAGTCCGATGACGATTCGCCAGGACGCATCGCTGCTTTCGATCTCGCGGACGCCGTAGTTGATTAGGTTGGAGACGAGGATGCCGATTGTGATCATGAGTTGGTAGGAGGCGACGACGGCGCCGCGGATTTCGCGGGGGCAGCATTCGGATTGGAACATGGGGACGCCAACACTCAGGTTACCAACACCGATACCAGCGACGAAACGGCCCATCATCATGTGTATCCAAGACTGCATCGAGGTGATCTGGATGACATTGCCGATGATGAACAGGAAGACACCGAAGGTCAAGCTCTTGCGGCGACCCCACCAGTCGGATGTGTAGGCGCCGGAGAGAGCTCCCAAGAGCGAACCGATGCTCATGAGCGAGACCAGGATGGAGGAGCGAGTTGCGGGGATGGAGTAGCCGGTTGCTGCGGTTTCGTCGGGGACACCGAAGCGTCGGAGGAAGTCTTCGAAGACGAGCATGCCGCTGATTTGACCCTGTTGGAGAAAGAGATTGTCAGTGGGTTGGGCTTGAGAACCATGTTCGATTGTTGCTGGACGTACGGTATCATATCCAAAGAGGAAGCCACCTATCGAGGTGACGATGCCGAGAGCGATGGCTTCGATGCCGCAGTCGGCACCGTTGACGCGAACGGAACTGGGAGAGGGTCAGAGATGTGTAGTCTTGAAAGAGATAGCCATGAACCAAAGAGACTCACAACGATCCAAGACCCATCTTGTTGATCTCAGTCGACAGCAGTCAATCAATCAATCAAGCGGAAAAGATCACTTGAGTCTCCCCTCTCGCAGCCTGCCCAAGAGCGCGACATGGTCGTAATAAATACTCGCCCACCCCCGTATGGAGACAGTCCCACCCAATCCACATGATAAAACGCGGCGCTCCAGCATATTTCGTGGAGAGCGTCGTGGAGACGTCACAGCAATCAATGCCACGCCGATTCATGAGGAAGTGCCAATGCAAGCAATGCCATCGTGCGGCGTGGCTGCGTAGGGCTGGCCAATCGGATTGCAGGGAATCCTTCTGCCGGGCTTCTTTCTCCAAATCGCCAAGGCGCGGAGCGGAGCGGCGTAATTCGCCTTCTTGAGCTCAGCGTTTTGGAGAGAGCTTGCCAAGGTTGAAGGGGCAGCTGGGCGATGACAAGGCCGAGGAGCAAGGTGGAGGAGCCATGGGATGGTGTATGCCAATGCTGGATGCCAACCGGGTGCCGGTCTGATGACTTGACTAGCGAGACACGAAGATCCGCCGGTCTCTTCGGATGAGGCGTGAAGGCTTGTCCCGGGTTTTGGTGGCTGAAGATGGCGACATGATGTTGTCTTTGCCTTTCGCGCCATGGAAAGCTGAGCGGACTGCAGGCGTTCCTTGACTTTTTGTGCGCTTGACAAGTGTAGAGAACTGCAAGCTTCAGTTCGCAGTCTGCAGGTCTTAGTATGTACTTACATACAAAAACCTCGTCAAGACCCTTGTCGGTCACAGACTGTGGACTCTGCAGAACAAATCGCAGATACCGTCTCCTTTCCGGGCTCGTGCACACCCTGATCATGTGCATGAGATCGTCTTGCATGCATGCGGCTCTTAGCAGGAGGCAAGTCAAACGCTTTTGCGGGACGGTGCACAGTGTGGAGTTGCGAAGGCTTGTCCACCCTCGTCTCCCTGATCCAGCGGTTAGAAGACGGCCGGCCCCAGGGTCTGATATTTGGCAGATCTACAAAGGCTACCTAGTTGGGCACGTATCGACGTCCAAAATGTAGACCATACCAATTGGAGGCGAATCCGCACACATGCGCACGAGAGAAGAAAAACACCTCAATATCCAGGCTTGCGCCAGTCCCTCCCAAACCCGCCCGGAAACGCAATTCCATTGCTCGGGTTGACATACACCCCACGATAGCCACCCGCATTCTCTTTGTCCCCTCCCATGGGCAGTGGAGTGGTAGCGTCTGCAGAGCGCAGCCAGGAGGCCCAGCCGTGCGGATGCATCCAGTGATACTCCCACTTGTTGGACTGCGCAGCGAGCATATCGGCGAAGTGGCCGAGCGTCACGCCCGAGGGCACGTTTCCGGTGGAGGGCAGGAGTTGGGAGCCTTCGCCGTTCGGCTTCGTGTACCTGGATGTATGTGTCAGTGAGTTGGGATGGAAGTGGCAGTTGGCAGTGAGAGGAATGAACAAACCAGATGGTCATGCTGAGAGAGGTTGTCGGCGGCGATGTGATCTGCATGCGACGCCACGAGTGTTGGCGCGGGAAGTTGCAGGCGAACTTGATCGGGAGCAAGGTCATATTGTCTGGATGCTGGAGCCAGAGCCGGAGGAGAAATGGATTGCAGATGATCTGCACGCCCATTTGCCGGACCTCTTCTGCCGAAAGCTACTTCTTCGTCCCATCAGAGGTCGTGATCAAGAAGAGGCCGCCTCCGCCCATGCGTTGTTCCATCTTCCGAGCCTCGCGCTGACGCGAATTGTAAGGATGGACGGCGGGGTGAGGTTCGCCAGGTGCTGGCAAGGCACGTTAGCAATGGTCGGCCATTGTTTAATGAGTGCTTACACTTGTATGATGGCTTGAGAAGCTCACCCGGACCGGGAGAGAGGAAGAGCCTCTGTTGGAGCTTCGTCTCAAGGGCGGAAGTCAAATACCAGGACCGGCACACTCGTTGAGCGCAGATCAAGTCGACGGCAGGCAGCTCGGAGAAGACGGCCATGCGCAACTCGGGGATGTTGAAGACTCGTTGCCCAACTGAAGAAATGTCTGGCAGCTCTTGTTTGGCGCCAGGATCGGGCATGGTGCGCAGAAGCGAGAGGGGATCGGTTGACGTCGTCGGAGTCGGCAGCAAGACCTTGAACTGACAGGATGTTTTGTGAGTCTTCCAGTGTGCTTTCTGGCAGGTCGCCGAGCAGTAGGGTGTCCCACACCGGCCGCACTGTTTGCGGCTCTTCATTGGGGCGGCGCACGACGCGCAGGCGTTGAGGTCCGACATCCTTGCAAGTTTGGTAAGAGAGACGGAGGACTGATCTCAAGACTGTCAACTCCCACGGGCAAGCTGCCATCTTAAGCGCTGGCCGCACCATGAGCTGTTTGCAGTGGCATGGCTAGAGCTTCACGGGTACCTGCAGCTTTCCACGCTCGTAGGCGCGTTGCCGGTAGGTCCGTTTGCATGAGATTGATTGAGCTGGGTTGCAAGCAAATCCGGATAACCTGTCTTTAGGATCATGAGGTATGCAGCTTTGGATGTCCATGAACCAGGTATCGTGAACCGCTGCGTTTGCTCGACAGGAAAGCCGGATCGTGACATAGTATTTGATAACATGCAGCAGGTCCGCTGACAAACACATGTTCTATACAGTACACATAACCGCGAAGGGTCGAGAAGAGCCGGAACAGAGGTCGGTCTTGCGGTACCTGCGAGTTTCGCAGTGCATGACCGACATGGTCCGAGGATACGTTTGTCGCAAGATCTGATCCCACGCCCAGTCGTCTTCACTCCTTATCTTTCTCGGCAGCCATCTTTGCGAAGCTCGGAGGATTCCGATCGAATATAAACCCACAAAGCAGCAGACAGACTCCAGCCAAGACAACGCAGACCTCGATCTGAGAGATGAACGCACCCTGGAAGACGCCGGCGACAGCGACCGCCTCCGAAGGCGTGAACTTCTCAATGGCGTTGAGGCTTTGCCTGAGATCCGCAATCTGGCTCGGAGACAGCACGCCTCGCAGGCCGGAGCCAAGTTTGTTGTTCTGGATCACAGTCGCGATTGCCAGGCCGATGTTGCCGCCGAGGATGCGGCTTTGAGCCATGAGACCCTGTGCTGGAGCTAGACATCGGATCGTTAATGATGGTCCTCGAACGACGACTGTCATGGGGAAGCTTTGTTAGGCGACATACCTGCGTCCTCAAGGGAGGTGTAGAGCTTCACTACCACAGTTGTGGAGGAGAAGATGAGGCCGATGCCGAAGCCGAGCAGGACTTCGTAGCCGTATAGACGAGGCGGTGCGGTTTGATCGGAACCCATGCTGAAGATCAGCCCTGCTCCCAACATCATGAAAGCTGAGCCGCCGATGAGGGTGTAGAACGACCTATTCTGTTTGCTGGAGAGGAAACCTCCAAGTGCAGATCCTGGTAACACTGTCAGCCGATGTCTGTCTTAAGGTGGTCCGACACAGGGTTTGCACACACCGAACGCAGAGGCACCAGATACGGGCAATAGATCAATGCCTGCCTTCTCAGCGGTCTTCCCGTTGACGATCTGGAAGCGCTCAGGCAGGCCGATGAGCACGGTGTAGAAGATGTATCCTACCAGCGTCGAGATCCTGAAGCATGTGGTCAGCAAGTTGTCTGAGCAACGTTGGCCTGTCGCTTACATGAGGTTGGCAAACATGATCCGATGTGTCACGATCTTCTGGGGGAAGAGAGGAACGATGCTTCGGTTGGGCTTTGAGAAGTACCAGATCCAGAAACCGAGCACGACCATTGCGATTCCTGAGAGCACAAGACATACCACGACCGCAGCAGAGTTCCAGGAGTACACCTGTGCGCCGCCTTCCTGCAATGCGAAAACAAGAGGCACAGAAGCCACAATGAACAACAAGCAGCCCACCAAGTCAAGCTGTCGGAGGGTGATGCGGCCGGGAGATGGAGTCTTTGGCCAGGAGACCAGGATCAGCGCGATGACGAAACCGCAGCAGGGTAGGTTGAAGTAAAAGACCCATCTCCATGTTGAATGCGTTGTGATGATACCACCGATCGTCGGACCTCTGTGACAGATGGATCGTTAGCAGGCGAATAATTGTGGTGGGGCATCATTCGAGAAGAAGATATTGCTACTCACAGAACAGCAGAGACTGCAAATACGATGCCCATGGCCGCGCTCATGACGCCGAACTTCTCCGGCGGCGTGATCTCCGGCAAGGTGGTCAGCGGTAACGAATACAGACCTGCGCCGCCCACGCCTTGCAAGGCGCGGAAAGCAATGACCTGATCGAGCGACTGCGCGAGCCCTGCTCCGAGCGAGAAGGCGGCGAGTATGAACAAAGCCTAGTACACCCGTAAGCTTACGTTCGATCGTGTTGTATGGCCCGAGGGCGATATGGGTGGTCAGAACATACAGCGATGGTCGCATTCTTGCGGCCCACAACATCGCTGATTCTGGAGAAGATCAAAGCACAGCCTGTGAGTGTAAGCTGCGGACCGACAAGCGATGGGTCAACATGTAGTCCTACCAAGATAGGTAAGAAGGTATGCCAGCACCACCCACTGCAGCTTGACGAAGTCGTCGAAATGAGCGCCGATGGTCACCAGAGCGGTCGCGACGATAGATGAGTCCATCACACTGAGGATGAGGCTGAATGCGAGGCTGGCATCATATGTTAGTCAGGTGAAAACAGCAGACAAGCTTCGCATCGTTGGTCAGGTCCAAACTTACCAGAACTGTACGGCATACAGGCGCCAGCCATGGAGTTGACCATCGGGCGTTACGCGATCCACCGCCGTCGCCTCCTCTTCCTCGACTGCAGGGCTTCCCGACCCATCATTGGAAGTTTTCTCCCGCGGATCAGACATGACTGTCAGGCTGCGTTGGTCCTGCGTATCATCCTCGCAAGAAAGATGCAGGGAGGGCGTCGACTATGAACAAAGAGAGGCTTCTCCGTGCCAGGCGTTGTCGGGGCGTTTCCCCGGTCGAATGCGAAGCGAAAGGCCGACGCCGAAAAACGCCGGGGTGACTTTATCTTTCATTGTTACATGCATTGTGCAAGGTGTTTAGCGATGCCAATCACAGCTCAGTCTTCCCGAGGCTGTAAAGTTTGCTCCCCGCCACCAACGGGCAACTGCACGGAGCCGTCGTGCCGGAAGGAGCCAGCATCAGCTCCTCAAGTTAGCGCCTAAACGGCGGAATTGTTCGTCGAAGGATCAGGGCTAAATGACGATGCATCCCAGATGCCCAGATCGACCAATCAACCAGCTGTTGCAAGTCTTGAAGAAGCTTAGCAAAGCGTTAGTTGGTGGCTTGGATACGGGAGCAAAGCTTTGCATGTCTTGGTCTAGACTTGCACGCCATCAGACTTATCTGAACTACCGTCATCCTTCCGATGAGCTATTCCTGCAGGATCGCCTATTTTACGACAAACTGCCATGCCGGAACCGCCTCATGGCGCCCAGGGTCCATAGATGGACATATCGCTTGAGCCTGTGAAGCACGCCTGAGTCTCCACAGCTGGACAGTGGCAATTGCTGGCGGCATACGAGCGATCGTGGCCGTCTGTAGGATTGAGTCCGGCAGACGAGCTGAATCGAAAGGGCCACATAAGTTGGATGTGGACGGAGAGCCAAGCAGGGCAGGACTGAATGGAAAGCACGTATACCTCCCGGGCTGCTATCTGGACTCCCGTTGCCACCATCTCATCGGCTTCGGGAGCGCAGTCTAGTCTGCCTTGCCCAGTTCTCCGCGACGTCTCAGCAATGACATCCCCTTTCTTCGAGGAGCCCTACCAAGCAAGACGCTCATATCGCAAGTCCTGCGATCGTTGCCACGCCTCTAAATTGAAGTGCGTTAGTCTGAACCCGGCCGATCCCTTCTCCGAGTGCGTCCGGTGCAACAAGGCGCGTCTGCTGTGTAGCTACAGTCCGCGGTCCGCGAAACCGACCCGTGGCGGGTTTGGAGACCGCTTGGAAGACTGCAATGGGACTGCGATACCCGCCACAACCTCAGATGCCTTCCTCGGCGTTCAATCGCCCATGCATAATGGCGACAAGTCTGGGTTCGGAACTGGGCACTTTACCAGACTACATTCATCTTCCGGCACCGCTCCCACGACCGCCTCGGACGCTGTGCACGTACTGCCATTCCCGGAGGGACATTCAGGCTCCTTGGACGCGTCTGATCAATGGCTTACCTGGCACCCGTCACCCAGCGACTTCACCGCCATGTCGGCATCCTCCTTGGAACCAGATCACGATCCGTTTGCAGAGCTCTTCGCCAGCATACCCCATCAGACACCCGCGTTCCAAGACGCAGACTTCCTAGAGGGACTGCCAATACAACCACACAGCAGCTTCGGCGAGCTTTGCGGGCTGTCCGAAGAAATGCGGCTGCTTGCGCACACCGGCAGACTGTCAAAGATGTACGCGGGGCTCAGAGACGGTTCGTGGTGCCAGGTACCCCAGTCGATGCAGGACCTAAGCAAATGTGAGTGCATGCTGTTCCCGAGTTACCCGGAGATCAGTCGCGTTAATCCTGCCATTATTTAGATCCGATCGGGCAATTTCTGCTGGGGATTGAAGACTTCCGGGCCACCCTAGCCTCAATCAAAACTCACAGATCCGAGCCCCAATCACACGTAGCAATAGACGGTTCAAACTCGAGCAAGAGCTCCGCCGACATGGCAAGTCAGCCCACGAGCACTTTGTTACTGCTGGCACATTGCTACGTGCTCATGGTCAGCATTGCCGCCCGCCAGTTCTCAGACCTGAGCACTTTTGTGAGAGTCCACAAAGCGAGCCAGTGGCCCGGCCAGCAGTCGGAGCATCGTTCCAACCGGTCAACTCACGAAAGATCAGCCTCGTTCTTGCTATCCGCGGAGCCCCTGATGAACAATCCTCTGGGCAAGGTCTACGCTGCGGCCAAGAAGTGCGCAGAGTTGCTCGTCTCTGTCGAGCTGGTGCTTGATGTGCCTGCAGAGTGGAGCGTTGATCGTGCAGAAGTCGCAGCGATAAGTACGACGGTTGATCGAGCCAACACTCGCTCCACACTGTTTGCTGCGCCCCAGCCGCGGTGCACGTCGTTGACGTCGAGCGTCTTGGACGTGTTGATGCGCCATGAATCCTGTGGACAGAGCGGGCGCACACCCGTCTCGATATTCAGGACTTGTCTGCAAGAGCTTAGAAACGCCGTGAAAGAAGACTTGGGGCTCTGAAAGAGGGAGGATTGTTGGGGACCTGGTAGACGAGATGCGGCGAAAGGAAGAAGCTGAGTGATGACCATATTTGTATCTTCGATTGTCCGAACGGGCAGGTGTCGTGTATAGCCAATAGGTACATAAGTACCCCCTCAACCCTGCAGCACCCGCCCACGACGCCGCAATGTGACAAGCATGCTGTCCCACACACCTGCAGTGAGCGACATTCTGCCCTACGGCCGTACGGTAGTGATCTTTGTCTCACGGCCGACTCACCCCTCTTGTACTCGGCCGTAACCCGAAGACCGCCGACGATAGCCAGTACTGTCACCGAGTGATATTGGCCAAGCAAGGCGAAAGAGAAGCCGCCGTAGTCCGAAACGTGGTATGGACTGAGGAGATTGATTCCCTCGGACGTTTCGCGATGTTGGAACTCGATGTAAGCTGTGGAGATACTACATACAAGCGAGCGTTAGTCAGCAAAGGTGTTTTGTTGTCCGCTCGTCGGAGTCGTGAAATGTGTCCATGCGAATGTTGTAACTACTGTGTTACGCGTTTTCCGGATGCTAAGAAGGAGTGAATCTCGGAGGTGGATTGCGGTTAACAAGGCCTCTCATTGGTGCTTGATCTAGGGTTGGGGTTGGGGTTGGGGTTGACTATCTATCCATGTCTGTATCTTGAAACCTCACGAGAAACACAAATCATGATTCATCACTGTTCTCACCAATCCTTGATCGATTCCGGTGATTGTTTGACGCTGTATACACGACTGACTGACGAAAATTACGCTTGAAAAGGCGCTCCTTCCATGGTTACTAACCTTTAGCTACATCAACAAATCGTCGGCACGGTGACCGACTGTTTAGGGTTCTGTTGGAGTGTATGGATGCAGCTGTGGAGACCCAAGAAACTCGTACGCCTTGACCCAGAGTCTCTCTCACTTTAACTACTGCTTAAGCTTGACAACGATCTTCTCGCCAGAAATGACACCACTCCTCAACACATCCATGCCCTCTATGACAGTGGAAAGATCCCCCTCCATAACCCGCAACGGATGCGTACGCAACTTCCCCTGGTCCAAAAGACGCTGCAGCATGCCGAAGTAAGCCGAAGCGTAGTCCTTCAGCTCCGGCTGCCCGTCCTGCTGGTACGGGCCCGGCCAGCCGATGCGCTGGCCGAAAATCGTAGGGCCCAGAACCCAGTCTGGTTTCACAATCTTGCGAGTGATAGCATGGTCTGCGAACGGGTCGAGCGAGACGTACTGCCCGCCGGCTCGTCCGATGGCCGCAAGACAGCAGCTCGTCGACTCTACTGTGGTGATGCAGTCGATGGCGTACGCGAGGTTGTTCTTGGTGTACGCTCGCTGGACAGGAATGTCAGTCAGTGAACCACGATCGCTACGTGCGACCAAACAAAAGGCGGAACTTACAATGTCTTCTGCGCAAGTGGGCGTCCGATAATCAAAGGCGATTTCGGCGCCATAGTCAGTGACGAGATCGAAGTTTCTCGGCGAACAGGTGGCGATCGGGATCAAGTTCGATCTATTGGGAACGTCAGTTGCGTGCAAACTTGATAGGCACTTCAATGTGTGTACTCACAAACGCAACAATTGCATCACGAGCGTCCCCGAAGCCGTGCTCCCACCGTAGACAAGGACTTTGAAGGGCTTCTCCGCGGGCTGCTCAGGAGTTGGCAAGCCTAACTTTCTCAAAGCCAAACCCATGGTACACAGGCCGGCTGGCAGCGATGCGCCCTGCACCATGGACATTGAATCTGGCAAGCGGAGGAAGACGTCCCCTTCGGTCAAAACGTGGGTGGCGAATGCGCCGGCATCCTTCTTGTACTTGTTCATACCAAGTGCCGCACCACAGACGCGATCGCCAACGGCGAGTTTATCGCCCATGTCCGAGCCGACTGCGACCACGGTGCCGGCATAGTCAGTGCCGAGGACTGCGTATGGTGTCTGAAAGTCGCCTATCTGTGAGGTGACAGAGGCAAGGTCAGGTCAGTGGCCAGTGAGAGCTCCGAGAGAGTCTCTTACCATCTTGGTATCACTTGGATTAATCGCAAAGGCTTCCGTTCGGACCAGAGCAGACGTCGCCGAAGGCTCGGGCGTTGGCAGGTTGCTGGCAATGATCCATTCGCCGGCTTCACTTGCCACAATGGCTTGTCTTGTCGACGGGAATGTGGTGATGGCGGAGGGCATCTTGTGCGAGAGATGATCGGCCTGAGCGGATACGATCAGCTTGAGCGAGAATGATAAACGACGGGCCCTTGAGCGAATTTGATTAAGCCTGAGCGGGAATGCGCTGTGTATGAGGCTGCCGGATACCGATGCAACGATTCATCTCTCTTTATGACAGAGGGGCGGTGTCCGGTTTATTTTTGGGCGAGATGCTAATGTTGGTGTGCCGTTGATCGGAATCCATCGGTGTTTTTCGGCATGGGCAATGGAAATGGCGGCATCCTTGGGGGGTCAGCATCGCGTCCAAGGCCTAGCGAGCCACACTTGTATGCTATCTGAAGTCTGGGAGCTGTGGAACGATCAACAACGCCGAGGACTTTGTACTACAGGTAAGCGTACCAACTACATGTAACCTTCGGGGTTCGCGCCTTGTCCTTGTTGTATACTCATCAACACTAACGTTACGATTGCCACACGATCCCACGTCTGCATACGTCTGTAGACCGGACACAGCTCAAACATCCAAATCACAACCACAATGCCAGCTATCATCTGCCTCCACGGGGCCGGATCTTCATCCGCCATCTTCAAATTCCAGACGGCCAAGCTACGGGCAGAAATGCCTCGCGATATCGAATTCGTGTTTGTCGAAGCACCAGTCACCTGTGGACCTGGGCCAGGAATGCTCCCACTCTTCGCCAGCGCCGGCCCATTCCACTGCTGGTTCTCGCTATCGGAGGCCAAGAGAAAGCAGGAGATCGAAGCGGTGCAGGAGCGGGTCCGGCTTGCTATCGCCAGTGTCGAGAACGGATCGATGCAAGACATCAAGAGCCGTGAGGTGGTGGGTATCCTAGCCTTCTCGCAAGGCGCGGTCGCCAGCACTCTTCTTCTACTGCAGCAGCTCAGCGGAGAGATCACCTGGCTGTCGACCATCCGCTTCACCATCTTGATCTGTAGCGATTTTACGAGCGAGGTCATGGACTGGGTACACAGCGAGCGCAGCCACCAACAGCGCGTGACGTTGAAGTCCTTGCACTTGCACGGTACTCGGGATACGTATGGGGCGCGAAGCAAGATGATGTTGAGTCTGCACTTCGATCGGGACGCGTGTGAGGTGGTCGAGTTTGACGGAGGCCATCATTTGCCCCAGGGCAAAGACGAGTGCAGGAAGGTGGCAACATGGGTTAGCGACATGCTTGAGAAGTCTGGAGAGGACATTACAGTGATGACAACAGCGCTGCTGGGCAAGGAGTTGGACATGGGCATGAAAGCAAATGCACTCGAGAATTTGGTCAGGTGATTTACGTAGCAGTACCTAATCGACCATGTATTTTGACATGATCTAAAGTCGAAGTTAACGCTCACTGCACCTGCACCAGAATCACCGACACCTTTTCCTTTCCACTGTTTCCCTTCATCATCCCGCTTCTCCCACATCACGTCTCGACTCTTAGGCCTCGTCTCGTCTCGTCTCTTCAAAATCTGGGTCGGCTCAGACGATATCTCCACACTCCATGTCAGCTTCGGCGTGGCGCGTTTCGGCGTTCTGCAATCCTTCCACAAGGCCAACAACACACCACGGGAAGTCTAAGTGGGCGGTCCGCAATCCTTTCACAAAGCCAACAGTAGATGCTACGCGAGTAGGGGCGCGGTTTGCAGTCCTGTCACCAGGCTGCCAACACTACAGTCTAACGGAAGTCTGGACGCCGTCTGCAATCCTTCCACAAGGCCACCAACATCACGGAAAGTTCGCTTCGTCCGCAGATTCACAACGCCGATAGGGCGGTAG